>JAODGE020009180.1:0-13910 GCA_027574965.2 Ecitophya simulans
AAAATTTCCTCGGGCTGTCTCCGGCAGGTTGATAATGAAACGAATCACTGAGACTGTGGAAAATGAAGGAAAATTCGTATCCCTCGACGTACAAAACGCACAAAAAAATAATTTATACATTATACTATAATTTATAATTTATACGCAAGCTGAAAGTAACATAATCAATATTTTCCTTCCTGATAAGTACTACATGCCATTCAAAAATTTGATATAGATTGATACAAGTTGATAATGAAACAAATAACTGTAGAAAATGAGGTCAATTCGTATCCCTCAATGTACAAAACGCCGAAGTAACGTTGGAAATAAAAAAAAAATCAATATTTTCCTTTCTGATAAGTATCACATGCCATCGAAGCGATGCAAAAAAAGAGACGTAATACTAAACCGCAAGACGACCGATAATTACCCCAAAAATCAATGAAACATACAAAAGCCAACTTTCCCTCAACCGAGGGGAGAAGAAGCAACGTGCCATAACTTGGCGAAAAGTATACAAACGACACCGCGGGGCGCCAAAATGGAGCTTCGAAAATTACGCCGTCTTGCCGCATTCGCTCGAGAAATATTCTTTTAAAAGGGATTATAAGGAGAGCCCCTCGCGTCTCTCGCATTTTGGATTATCGTCACAATATCTGCGGGTATCAGAAAGCACTTAACGAAAGAATCTGCGATTTAGCTACGGAATATTCCGCACGCGAGAAGTGCGTAAAATTGTTGTTCGATTCGCTTCGAAAAGTGAAGGCGCCGGGCACGGGTCGACGATGTCGTGGTAAAAGCAAACGTAGGCAATTTAAATGTTAATTAAAATTTCTTCCAAAAAATATCTAAATGGAAAAAATCCATAAATACGTGCTCTACGCATAATACCAGCTGGTACGCGTTCATCGAAGAGAAGAAAACAAAATTGAAAAGTTGAACCACGGAAATGCGCTCATTGCAAAGAAGTTTCCATTAAGAATAATATGATACAGCCCAAAAACAATTTTTTTAAAACGAGATTTTTAGAAAAAAACTCTATCTTATAAAATAAGTAATTTTACCGGATTATAAATTATACACAAACAATATTCAAATAAGTCCAAATAAAAGACCGCTTTTAATGAAAATGTACTTCTGGATTGCCAAAGAATTTTTTTCTTTATAGATTATCTGATAAATTCTAGTTTTACACACAAAGAGCACGCAACGTTTAATGAATGAAACCCAAGTCAGGTGCGTATTCGCATTTCGCATTTGTTTCATGTCAAATTCAAATTAATAACAACGAAGCAAAAATTAAACATTCAATCAAAAATAACGTTTAATTAAAAAAAAGCAACGCCAAGATTAATAACAATAAAAATGTGGGTGTTTACACATTTTCCGTCTCTTAAATCCGACTCATTTACACGTTCTAAAATTCGAGCTCTATTCAAACATGATACTGCCAGCCTCGTAAAAATATTAAAACTTTCTTTGTTCGCGTGGCTAAACGTCCGCATGAAAGTGTAAAAAAATATTATAGAAGTAAATAAAACGGTAGGGATCTGTGAAGTACGAGAACACGCTCGCCGGCGCGGCGTAAACAGCACTCAATAACAGCACACGGAGTTTTTATGTGTGGTGTGCGCGAGCGATGCAATAAAGTCGGTTCGAGCCGCAGCTGGGGGGCGGCGGTGGCGGCGTACGTTGTGTTATCAGAATAACCGAATCTACTGCGCTCCTATTATGTTATTAATTAGGAGACATAAATCATGTTGATTTAGTGGCCCAGAACGCATTTTTTCATACGCGTCCACCTGCGCTAAAGGCGTTGGTGAATAAAAATTTCACGTGTTTCACTATTTTTTCGAGAAATTTTCCAGCGAAAAAAACGTGTTCATGCTTCCTGTGTGGCGGTGATAAAAAATAGAAACAATTTAATTTAGCGCCGAGTACAAAGATGAAATGCACGGCACATGAAAGGCACGGGAATTATAGGCGGGTGTGTTGGTGCGTGAGCCTCAAACAGTAAATTTGAAAATTATGACGGTTGATTGGCCAAAAGGTCGTTTGTTCGCTATATTTGGTCGTTTTCCCTATCGATATAACCCGGCAAGCGCCGTCGCAGGGTGATTTCTTGCGTTCGGTAAATTGCGAGACGATGCCGCCTGCCGCCTCCGCCGCCGCCGTCGATATCTCGGAGGTCCTTGCGGGGCCGACTGCGCCGGGCGAATTTGCGATCCGTGAAATAAGACGATCAGACGACGGCGCAAAGTGAAGTAGGCAGCGACGAGAGTTCAAACAAAGTCCAACTCGCAGCCAAACAAACGGAATGAACGCCGAAAGTAAAAAGCGTTTATGCGAATGGAAAAGCGAGGCGGCGGCGGCCGCCGCGATGCGCAAATGCGAAGCACAGACGAGCAAAAAACCAGCCGGAAATATCTAAAAACCTGGATGCACGTGCGGCAGATGCGGAAGCGACCGTCCGACCGACCGGAAAACTACATACACATAAATTTCATTTTTTCGCCGTTTTGCCGGAGGCGGCAATATTCGCCATTCGCCGCAAAAATTAGCCGCGTTTTGTTGCATCGCCGCCGCGGCGTCGCTTGTTGAAAAAGGAGGCCGTAACTTTGAAAACTATCAAGAAAAAATTCATTACACTTTCGAGGCTAGACGCCACGACCTGCCACGCTTGCACCCTGACGGTCTGAGAGGGGCGGGGCACGTTCGTCCGCTTGATTCCCGACCGGCGATTATACCGACATTTTCCGGCGATCTGCACTTTGCTGCGCGCCGCGTATTTCAGCAGATACTTAACGCCGGCGTGTTCTATTTTTAACGTTTCTTCACTGCCATCGCGCCACCGGGGGCGGAGTGAGTGATATTGCCACTCGGTGCTGGCGCCCTGCAACACCCGCCGCCATCCCCGACGCCGGAAAGATACGCTCGACGCCGAAATCGTCGTAACTTTTAATCGGTGTCTCCGCGACACTCAACAGATATTAAAACGGTTTAACAGCCACTTGCGCCGCGAGTATCAATCTAACTAGGAGACGATCTATCCCGACATAAAACCTACGTCGTCGGGCTCCGGGGCGATAGCAATTTTATCCGGCTGCGTAAAATATTTTAAATATTTTTCCTTCCTAATTTAATTAACTGCCAACGTCAAAACTATGCGCACGACCGCCTCCGGCCGGTTACGTGCCGTCCGCTCGGCGCGGTTTTAACATATAAATTACACTCGCGTGCGGGCGAAACACGTTAATTGTGCCGGCGACAAAATGCGACGAGTTTTTACTCAGCGCGAAAGAAAAATCCGCATTCATGTTGGCTGCCTGCGCGCCGGACATTAAATTCCGTACGGGTTTTTATGTGTAACGCGGAAAATGGGAAAATTACGTTCGATATATGTTCGGATTTTATCGCCCTTATAAGAACTCGTATTTCGCGTGAAAAAAAGGAACGCGGCAAAATTCGGGACGCTCGTCATTGCGATTTCTGCCCTCATCTAGCTTGATTTTGATGTGGCAACGTGTTTCACAAAATAAGCGCGAGCGTGGGCATAATTTCCTCCGTGGCCGAGCGCCAAACGAGCCCGACGCCCAGCCCGCAGCATCTACCACTGAGAAAAATTAAATTCCTTTGTCCTTTGTCCGCGAAAAACGCAGCGCGAAGACGAAATTCGAAATGCGTTCATCTCTGCCGCGCCGGAGAACAAATACGTATGAACGTGTGCACTAAACGCGGTCGTAAAATAGCTGCGAGGGTTTTAAACTTCGCGCTGCAGAACAACGAGCCACGCGAATGGCAGACGGCGTCCGACGATGCGTCCGACCGATGCGTGTAAGAAGCAATACCAACCGAGCTCACACATAGTCGAATAAACGTCCAGCGAGTTCTCGGCGCCGCCGCCCCCGCCACCAACGACGAACGTATATGTGTGGTGGACGTATATCGGGGGGTGCGCGTCGTAAACTTCGTCGGCGCACTCGCTCTGGCAACCTCAATTCCGTTGTTGACGAGCCTCGGCGCGTGTTTGTCGCGGATGCGGCGGCGGCGTCGCCGGCGGTTTCGGCTCGAGCGTCGTGGTTTCGGGCTATGGAGATGGCGTTTGCCCGCATCGCATGGCATCCGCGTCGGATTTTAGCGCAATTGGGGTTGAAATGTGCGAACGTTTTGAACGCATTTTCAACGATACGTCAGACGCGACGATAAATTTCGGCCAAAACGACGCGGCGTTTTCTACTCCTGAAACACATTGCGCAAATTTCTTCAATAAATGCCGTTTCGGACATGCTGTATTCAGGACGCGCGGGAGAATTGTATACATCAGAGGATACTCGTATCGAAAACACCGTCCCAAAGCGCCCCATACATTTATTGGAGAGATTGCTCGATTCAACGTCAATCACCGGACGCTTGTCACCGAACGACAAGCAACATTTATTGCTCCGCCGTTACACGCGTATATTGACGTGCCGTCGAATTTATGGCGCCCGAAAAGAGATTCGACGAGCACGGCTTGCAAATAGATACCGTAATATTAAGTTTAAGTTTAAATACTTACACCACCAATTTATTGAAACAACGATCGAAATGATATCTCACCTGAAACAAAACAAGAAAAGGTTTTATTGCATTGTTACAAGTTAGAACATTAAGGTACGGAAACGAATAGAATCACGTCTCATGGTCATATCTATGAGCGTCGACGATAGTGCGAATCATACTGGCGGTGCCTTGTTGATGGTGCGAGTGCATGCGCGACACTTATACCCACGAAGCAATCATTCCATCGTAACAATAACCGATAACTGTACGTGTACAACGATTCCGCTCGCGGAAACTGTGAACGGGATGAGCGCTAACAACAATAACCGCCGAAGCGGCGTGTAATGAAATTGTTATTGGAGGCTTCCGAAACGGTCGAAGCCAAAGTTAAATGCGTTGCAATAAGTAAATGATAAGGGCTCGGTAGTGCTCGACCCTTTGGTCAACCGCATTGTTGGAGGTATTAGAGGGCTCGTAATGAATATAAATGTACTAAACTTTTGGGAAACTAGACTCCAGGGTGACGGGTTGCTTTCTGACGCTACGCCCCCAGCGCGCGGTTCGAAGTTATAGATCCATGTCCGCGGAGCCGAAGCAGAGAGGGCCGACGAGCTAGAGAGAATAATACGAGATGCTTTTCGCATTAATGTTATAATAAAATTCAATCTTTTTTCATTTGGACAGATTTATAACCAATTAAACAAATTGAATTTGCCGACTAGCATTTTTCGAAAAACAGTACAAAAATAAACATGTTTATTTAAACCATTTAGTTTATGAAAGATAGTAAATTAAAAATCTACAAAACAAAAACGGCGTTATCCATCACGGCACTTTAATTTCATTACATTAACGGCCCCAGCAGATGCAACTCGCACGCGCAGCTGCAGCAGGCGGGGCTAACGGTGGTTTTTATATTCGCGCCGGTTGTAAATTGCAACCGTATTGCTTATAATTAATATAAACGGATGCGTTTTGTCAGTCGCCGCTGTGGCGGCGCCGGGCACCAACGACGACGCGGCGGTTTTGCGAGACTGGCGCGCGGTTATAAATAACGGCAAATGGTTATGGGGACCGGTCGGCTGTATAAATAATTCGGGTCGACTGGAACGCATCGATCTGTCTAAATGATCCTCCCGCCCTCGCGGCGCACGACAATCGGAGGCAAACAAGTTGATATCGATGCGCGAACGACCGCACTCCATTCATGCGCATTCCGAGTAATGTCCACCCCGGGAATGGGAAATTGGGCGTCTTCTATTGCATCCAGCAGCTCTCGCTCACCGTTCGCCACCCCGTCCAGCATGCGCTATGACGCGCGCTTCGACTGGCGGCACGTGTGCTCCTCCGCCGCCGCAATAAATCCAATAAAGACCCTCGGAACTTGTCACAATCACTGTTTGTCAATCGCCGCGTTAAGCCGCGCGTCGCGCGAGTACTTTCACTGACTCATTGTTGATCTACAATATGTCCGTAAACACACCGAACGTGCGCGAAACGACGTGAAGATTTCCCAAATTCCCCGTACGCATTCCCATC
The DNA here is from genome assembly GCA_027574965.2 of Ecitophya simulans. NCBI lineage: Eukaryota > Metazoa > Arthropoda > Insecta > Coleoptera > Staphylinidae > Ecitophya > Ecitophya simulans. The sequence goes on from JAODGE020009180.1 coordinate 6,064, forward strand.
CGCCTCGTGCCGTTCGCCCTCTCTATTAGAGGCGATTAGGCGATGCGCAAACGAACGTGATGCGATAAACCCACAACGAATAAACATTCTAATCATGATAATACACAGGGCAACTGAAAATTTCCACTTAAAACATCTCACCTCTTCCGCATTGAAAAAGAACACAAATCGTCCGAGCGGTGCTCAGCGAAAAATCCAATTGTTGGGAGAAAATTGGAAGGCGAAAGAAACTTCTAAGAAAGTACAATCCAGACACTCTCCCGGCATCTGCATGGATAGGAAAATCAACTCTAGTTTTCTAAAGCACGTCAAAAATAAAACAAATATAAAATGAATTCCGCGTATCCCACTTTGTTTTCGCTTTCCCATCGTTGGCCTTTCACACGAGCGAGCACGCCCCACTGAAAATATTCGCCGACCGCACACCCGACCCTAAATTAATTTCGGCATCGGCGTTTTTGCCGTGCGTGCTCTTGTTCGGCAGTGGCACGATTTGCATATGAAAATTGAGTAGTTTATAACGTTTGAAGTGAAGGCGACACGACCGCCTCGACTGGTGCAATGCACGCCGGAAAATTGATGCAGACTGGCGCTCAGCTGAACCGTTTAGAACGACACGTGGAAAATTGCTGCGATTCGGTGCAAATTGCGAATTTATTCACACCCTCACGCCCGAGTGCCAGAGCATCAGCACAGAATAACAGTAATTTTAAAAAGAAAAAAATTCAATTCGTCCTTTCCAATTATCGAAGCAATTATTATCAATTCTCTTCGTTCGGTAATAAAAAGAGCAAATTTCCACAGAAAGGCTCAATAATTGTAATTTGTTTTTAGATCGCCGCCGAAAAGCGCTGCTGATAATCGAAGCGCTTTTGTCAGCTCGGCACACAGAATTGGCCGAACATCGGAGAAAAGTGACTCCGCAGTTTGCGCCGTCATCCCGGGTGGGTGGCATTACTGGGGATATTTTCGTTGTTATACATTCGCGACGAAAACCAGGAGAAAGTCTCGACGAAATTGATTTCCCAAATTTAGGTCACGCAGTTCGCAGCCAGCTCGTCCCTATAATCTTCATTTCTTTGTGTAATATTGCGCCCCCAATGCGGGGGTGTGCGAGTCGAGAGAAAGTACCGGGCTTTAGTTTGACGCTTTCTTCGGGTTTTTTTCTTCCAGCGGTCGACCAAGAAAAGAAACGCGTCGGGAGAAAAGCTGGAAACTCGGAACTAGTATACGCCATCGAGTGATTGATGCGTTCGTTGAATTACGAATAAATGGAACGGCGGCCGACGGCCGGAGAGCCTCCCGGCAGCGTTCGCAGAAAAAAAAAAACGCGCGCGTGGCAAGGAATAAATAAGCAAAATAACGGACAGCGTGATGATTTCGACTATAATTACGCCGTTTGAGTCTGAAGCTCCAGAAACTCGCGCCCTTTCTTTTTCATGCGGCCGATACAATTTGCCCAACTGCGCAGATTTATGTACATTTAATATCTGACAACAGGGCGCAAATCGCTCGCGCCCCCCGCGCGCTCCAGGAAGCATTCAATTTTATGAAACCGGGGCTCACGAAGAAAGCTCGACCGAGATTCAAATTCAGGCACAGATCCAAATTATAGAAGAAAAAAAGAGCCGCACGTACCTTACAAAAGGCGTCATCATGATTGGATTGCTAAAAAGTGCGCGCTTTGCGCACGACTTTCCGAAGACGACGAAACGCGCGACGCGAAAAAAACGTAAATCCATTTTTTATTTATACACCTAAATTAAATATGAGTGCGAACTATTGAAGCCGACATTTTGCCGAAGTAGTCAACGCGCCGCCACAGCCGCGAAAATTCGAATCGTACGCCCTCTGCGGATATTATAAAATTTAGTTTAAAAAACATAGAAAGTCAGGGTGGCGCATTCGCGCAGGCAAAACGGCCGCGTTTATCACGCGCAGAAATTGGAATTTCGTTCAAGTTTTCATTCGCCCTGGCTAAGGTTTTTCTTTATTTCGCTTCTCGAGCCAAGCGCGTTACGTAAAAAAATAATTTCGACGTAAATTTACGACTTCAATAACATCATTTTCCTATATACACGAACGCACGCGCGCTCACCGGAGGAATGTACCGAGTGTGTAAATTTAAGAGAAAATATACTTTTTTATGTCTTCCGAAAGCTATAGAAAGTCATAAAACAATACGTCGCGCCGTCCTGAATATGCATAGCATTTCGCTGCTCGTGCGTCTGATAATGCCCCTCGATGCCTGCAACACAGCACGCCACGCCGACGCCGGGCGCAAAACTTTTTTATAGTTTTATTATTTATTAATTTATATCCTCCCCGCACGCACGCCATTTTATTTATCCCGCTTAAGTTTCCCACCCGGTGGTATTTTTTAATTGTCAACATACAATTCTTCAAAATTGTATTTATGAAGAAACTCTTCAAACCCCATCGAATTAACAGAAAGATAAATGACACTGTCCGACAATAAAAAGTTTGGTAACTTTATTTTGCTAATTTAGGTGACGGTTGATGTGCTGATTCCATATATGTTAATAAAATTGTCTCATCAGGTTTATTTTTTAACAAATAGTAGTGAAAGTTCGGACTTTGGCCAATTCAGGTCATTTTTTACATAAATTACCGGTTAGTGTTTAATGAAACTATTTTCGAATAGAACGGCAACTTTTAGAGAACTTTTAGCAAATTGTTGAAAGAGTTCATTGATTCGATTTTTAAGATCTTGGCTTCGGCTCTGCCTGACCACAAAGCGCATGTGCAGCGCTTACGTATCTAACAATAAGCGTAGGGTAGAGTAGGACGGAAAGCTTTGAAGGAAGAAGATGCTAGTGCTTTCGTTCTGATAAGAGTTGGAGCAAGTGGTAAAAACCTGCTAGAGCGCAATTTGTCCTTTCAGTAATTGCGCAGAATTTTCTTTGCAAATATCATTTCTCTTTCTTTTAACGCCTTTGCCACAAAATGTTTTACATTTAATCAGCACATCAAATTACAGACGAATCCGTTCAAATGTTGAGACAAATTTTTCATGTCGGAGAGTGTAATTTACTTCAGCGAAGTAAATCCAGCATGAGAACGAAGGCAAACAACGCTCGAGCGTAATTAAAGTTTCTTCGTGTGAGTGCGCAGCGTGCGTCGGCCAGATATTGTGGCGTTCTTTTCCAATTAAATTTGCATTTATGATAGTACCGAGTCAGTGACCGTGAGCTTCTATTACGCTAAATTTATTAACTAATAAGACGTAAGTGCGCGCGCTGCGGCGGCGACGCAGCGTGACTCGACGACAAGCAAACTACGCGCGGCCATCGCTTCGAATTATGCCATCCGAGCGGCTCGACGGCGGCACAAGGCACACCACCGGCGAATTAAACGCAACGGCGACGTTACGCTTCATTAACTATTTATATTTTCATTTATGCGCGACGTACATTATCGTCGTGAGCACGAAAACTATGATAATAAACGTTGAGCTGTTTTGTGTACCGGAAAAAGTCTAAACTGTCACGTGGCGTCGCCAGGCACGGCGTTGACTACCGACCGCTGGAAAATTGTCGCGTCGTGAGTGAGTCGTCCGAATGCAAACGCATTTCGACGCGTCGTCTTAAATGCCGAGAGCGACTGCATGTTTCATTGTTGTGCAAGCACAAAACAACTTCGACCGACAATCGACCACGCATGACAATGGTAAGCACTATTAACATTTTTTGGTATGAATGCGCTGGAACGACCGTTTACGTTCTTGGCAACACGCCACAATACAATGACTCAATACGTAATGACTAACATTAAATAACTAAACTGTGGCTAGGAATATTGTGTCGGAAATATGAATGTGTTAAACAAACCAATAAAGCGTCGAATTAAAGTATCATGCCTGCATTTTGAGTTAAAGGGGATTAAGCTTGATAATCGCGTTTCGAACAACGTTCAGCGCGCAGACTCATTACAGTGCGATGAACAATAAAATAATCCCATTGCGCGTCGAAAATGAAAATCAATCAATAATTCCACTCGACACGCGCTAGTTTGGGCGAAACGCCGGGCGCCAATCCGGCGCACGAAACGGGTGTTGGTAGTTTAATGCTAGTTTGGAATTGAAAACGCAGGATAAAAAACGACCAAACACCCGAGCAACGATCGAAGCAGTCCCCGAGCGAATATCGGCGGCAGCAAAAAACAAGACAAAAACATCAAAGATCCGAAGATAAAGACCAAGCCATTTATAAGCGGCAAATATAAGCCGAATAGCGTGCGCGGAGGCGCCGGGCGAAATAGCCGAATCTCCGCGCCAGATAAATAAAACATTTCGCTCGCACGCAGATATGGGCGTTTGACGTTTCGCCGCCGCGCGCATCGCAGATCGCCGAAATTGCGACGAACGTGTCGGTGACAACCGGAAGAAAAGTAGCACTTGGCTGCGATCCCGATCCCGAAACACATTTCGCCACCCACCCGACCGCCCACGCTGTGTCGCTGCGTCCAAGTGTCGCCATTCATAAGTAAAGCAAAAAGAATATCATCTTTCTAAATTGGCTACTCAAACAAATTGAATAAGTGCCTGCCGCCGCCGCCGCGTCAGGCTCCAACTTCATCTTCGGCCAGGTCAGTCTTTTAATATTTCCTGGACGGCTTCCAATGCCACGCCGTCGCCAGCGACTGTACGAGCATGTACGTAATTAACAGGATTCGTTGCGCATCGCCGACGAGAGAGTCCTTGGTTTTTCCATAAATTTCGCGGCGCGCGCAACGCGTGGGGCGGCGGCGGCGCGAGCGCCCTATTTGCGCCCGCACGTATCAGAGTGTAAGTAGTTGGGAAAAGGGATAATGAAGTTTGCGTATGCACGGATGCGCCTCCAACGCTCGCAATAAACGCCGGAATGTGCGGCACAGTCGTTCCGAGGTCTTTAAAAAACTATAACGCCCGCCGGTGCGCGCATGACTGACACCCCATTTGCGCAATCTCCCCCCTCGTGGCTGAAGCGGCGGCGGCGGGCATCGGCGTAAAAGGTGCCGGTTACAATGCCTGCTCGAGATTTACCCCCGGCAGAAAGAGACGCGCGTAAATATGGAAATTATTACGGGGTTGCTCAGACCTCCGGTTTTATTTATTTCGTTATTAATGCCCCTCTCACGTGTCTCGCATACTTTTGGCATGAAGCATCAAATTTGCGTCGCGGCATTCACCGAAATTACGTTTTAAACATTCCATAAACTTTCTTTTCACATTTTTCATTTACCGAATACCTTCGTGTTTCGAAATGCTCAACCAGGCAACGCTAACAACTGTTTGTGTGATATAATCACAGATGATTGCCCGCGGAAGGAAAATTTAAATGGGCAGAAGTCGAAGTGGGTAACAATCAACCAATTACAGAGCGGTTAACCGAAAATCTACATATTCAACGCTCGCCCATATATCAATAGCGATAACCGCACCGAGCGTCGGACGAGGAGGCGGCTACTTAACGCTCGACCGTGCTCATGAGTTATGCATCGACCGGCCGTTGGTACACACGTCGTGCATGTAGTATGCATGCGCGCCGTCGGTTACTGCATCGCGTTCGACCAGACGTACCGGCGCGGCGCTTCCGGTTATCGGGTTCCCGTGATGGGGCTTAAAAGTTGACAAACAGGTTTCATTGATTTCGGCGGTAGTCAAACGCCCGTGTGAGAGCATCTGGCATCGAATTCCACTGCGGCATCGGATTTGATCCGTCGGATCGCAATCGGTCAAGCGTGAAACTAAACATTGCCCGAAATTAAATCGCTTGTACCTGTTTCACGCCGTTACGAACAACAGGAAGGATTGTGAAAGGATTTGATTAATATTTACGATTTATTTCGGGTTTTGGTTGAACGTCAAAAATATGAAAGCTTTGAAAACCGGCAATGAAATGGATGAAAACCTAAAAATCTAAGTAAAACCGCATTCGGCATGTAATCGTTAAAGCTGTAATACATAAATCCGGCCAAGATAAGATCGAGTCATAAACCAAAACGGCGACGATGACTTTAATGTTTACAAGTTAAAATATACGCGCGCTCGGCGGTTTGGAGCCTTTATTATGCTAACCCGGCGCACAAAAAGTGATACCATGTCTTGCGACTCGACGCGCGTTTCAGCCGCCCAACATTTCGCAACGCCGCCCACATCTCGCCGTCACAACCGCGTCAAGCACCGAGTCTTTGTTGCACGCACAGGCGGCGGCGCAACGAAAAGTAATAGCGCGCCGACAAAGTTTTAAACTCGCCCAGAAAAGGCTTTAAATCCACAAGGTGTAATGGATACGTAGATGCCGCGCGGTTATTAAAGCTGACGCGCGGCGGGCACGAAAAGATTGGGTGCGGAAAGATGAAAAGTGTTATTGTTATGTGAAGGCGCCGGGTTGTCCTACAAACCTTGCTGATGGGCGCATTATTATTCAGAGAACCGTTGCTTTTCTTATTCTCTGGCGTTCGAGTACACGCACACAATACAACCACTTATAAATGTATCGATTATACGTTTGCCAAGACTTTTTTCTATTCGCGTGCGTCGTTGGCCTTCCTGCCGTTATTAAAATTCTTCACAATTCTGGACACAATAAAAGCGTCTATATTCAAGTTTCAGGGGCTGAGAGTGAAGGCGGAAACGGTCCGTCGGGTCCATTATAAACGCAAAACAACCCTTATACAAGATGTCAAAAAATAAACAATTTTAAAAACTTTAAAACAAAAATAAACGAGAAGAATATGAAAGAAATAATGGTCTCGTTAATGCAAAATGTAATGTGATATATTTTCGAATGCTAGAAATAAGCAAATAATTTTTGAACAACCTGTGTATTGTTAGTGAAACATTCGCGCGTCGTTATCCCTGGAACGGCTTTTCACATTTGACGTGTTCGACGATAAATAATAAATACCGAGCACACTTGTTTAAATCCGTCCTACAAGCGGCATAGAACAGCCAAGGCGGTCGAATACACGAGAGAGACGCGCAGTCGATGCAAACTTTTCGCTGCGAACGCGCCGCCACCATGACGCATCTGCAGCACAATAGCAGCGGCTGTCGTTATGTCGGTTACGCAACCGCCGCCGCCGCCGCCCTGGCGACGGGATGCAGCAAACGGCGAATACGTACACGCAATAGTGTTGTGACGCGCGAGAAGGACACAAAGAGAATATTTTTGTTAGAGCCATTTTCCATTTCTCATTATTTCTTTACGAGCGCCATAAAAGTCCCGTAATACCGACTCTCCTCCTGAATTTACTCTTTTCAACTGAACGTTGCGTGCTCGCCGGTAGCGCGCCACACGCCGCCATCGTGCGCATCGGATGAGCCGAGGAAATCGCACGGTTTTAGTTTCGCTCGCCTGTTTCGCCCCGGCGAATAATGGAAACCAAAAAAGTCATAGCAATTCGTCTCCTTATCGCGCCGGCACGCCCTGACAAATATACACGCAATTGGCGACTGAACGTCGAGGCGCGAAGCTAACAGAGTAGTAAAAACTTTAACTTTATCGAATCCCGATTCCATTCGTTTTTTTTAGTTTTTTTTTTTTACATCCTCGGAACGGACGAACGTCGCGTTTTATTGCGCGCCCATTGCGACTCGCAATTACACGGCTGGACAGCGTTCTTTTTTTCCCCAAATATTTGACGCACGGAATTTATGCGCGTTGACGCCATGTACGTGTTTCGGAAACGTGAAATTTCGGCAATTTAACGTTATGCCTCGGGCGCGCGCGCGCAGCTTCCGCGTGAATGATAGGCGGCCTATAAGGGTTCAAGTGACGCTCGCTTCGAATCCATCTCCGCAAAAGATGAGCCAGTAGAACTAAACACCTGCGCTCTCGAAA
>JAODGE020009184.1:0-15702 GCA_027574965.2 Ecitophya simulans
TAGAAGTAAGAAAAGAAAAGCTATAGTGGCGTGCCGACAGTAAAAAGGAAAGCGTGATTCGTGCATCCAAACAATGCGTTGGGGATGCTGACAACTCGCACCTTCACAACTGATAAAACGAAAACAACAAAAAAGTAGAAAGTAGTAACGAAGAATGTAGTTCATTGTTTGTTACCGGCATAGATAAGTATAGCAGATGTTATTAAAGGTGAAGGAGCGTGATGGGGTAAAACACCCTGTTGATAGACAGTGCATTGAATCCCTACGTTATGAGCAAAAAAAAAAACAGGAACAAGTACGTCTCGGCTGTTCTTTTGAAGTAAAACCTATACAGTGTGAAAAAATAGTATTCACTGTCAGCAACACCACTCACTCTCAGATGGCGGTCTGTGTGCATCCTACACACCCTCAGCCCGATCATGCCTTCCATCATCACTCTCCATCTTCTTGCAAATTGTTGCATCGCCAAGATGCACGCACAGACACTGGTACATCAACCCTACTAACACGCTCAGCTGTATCAAAAATGGTATAAATGACAATGACTAGTCATCTTCAGCTTCCGCATTTCACTATGCAACAAATAGATAAACAAAAAGAAAATGGAACGTTTACTAGTTGCATGCGCACGTAGTTGCTCAAGATGGAAAAAGGACAGAAAATAATGTTGTTGTTTTTCCGAGCCCTTTCAAAACTAAAACTAGCATTATGTAGAAACGTTTCGTGACTACTCTGCTGATGTTGGTCGCTAGTAACGGAAAGCGCAAGCAACACCCCCTTGCGCAACAAGTAAGTTTGATGTTACACAAGTTTGCGTTCACTCATTTATTGTGGGAGAGAGAGAGTCAGAAAAAAGGAAACTAACCTACAGTCAGTGTTATTACATATGCACGTTCATATTAAGGAGATCAACAGTATTTCCCTTATATACGATGATCCTCATTTTCTTGCCTCTTTCGCACCCCCGCTTTCAGAATGGTAAAGACATCCCTAGATACGTGCTGGTGAGGCTTCTCATGGCGAGTCGACTAAACAGCACAGTTTTGAAGAATAGTAATTTGGCTTCTCTGCAATGGCATCCACCGATAAATGGATGTAATCGCGCACATACGCACATACGCACACGTACACCTATATATATATAGCCAACACCTATGCAAGAGAACACTGAGGAGGTGGTATCATCCCACTTCCAAATATATAAAATACGACTTCCACAGGACGTAACGAACAAACAGGATCAAGGACATTAGATGAGCCGGCTGTTTCACCACTGTCGAGTGGGTCAAAAGAGAGGCCGCTATACCTATCTCGGAGCACAGGTGCACAGATGCACAGAGGGCTTCATTAATGATTTTTCAAACGTGTGTGTGCGTGCCTGTCGTTTCGTATTATTATTATTATTTTGCTTCGTAGGTATACTACATCAACTCCGGCTCACCCTTCACAGCGGTATCTTCCTCACATCGAAGTAGCTCGTCCTTCATAACCTTGCGCAGATTAAGGAACCAACGATGGTAGTCGGGTGTTTTACCCTTAATACGATACAGAAGAACTTTAGTGTACCCAGGTACTGCTGAGAGCAGCCGCACGCCAACAATGAGCACCTTTTTTTCATTTTCGCTGTAGGTCCCGTAAAGGAACCCAGGGACATCGCCATCCTCAAACGTGATGCTAAGAGCTGTTTGCTTTGTGATGAGGAGTGCCTTAATTACCTCGCGCATCCCTGCAACAGTATAGCCAGTGTTGAGGTAGCTCATAAACGACGTATGTTCAGTTATCTCAAAGAAGCTCTCTAGTCGACGTAGCCGGATAGCCAGTGGGTGATTCTTCAAGAAGTCGTACTTAAGACTGAGTCCGACAAAGTTCTCGAAGGTGAAGGAGGTGGAACCCTTATTCGCAAAGTTCACTGCTTCGAAGAGCGTGTGAATCTCTTCATCAGTGAGACCCAGTCCTAGTGATTTAAGGTTCTCTCGTGTGATTACGCCAGAGTGTTCTGTATCGATGGTGTCAAAAGCCTTGCGGAGGTGCACCAGAAACTCTTTTTCTAGGTCATAATGGAACAGGTTAGCCATACGGCTGAGATCGTACTTTTTACCGAGAGCGTTTTGGTGCTGTGACCAACCCATGACGAAGTCCTCCTCGGTAATATTTCCCTCGCTGTTTTGGTGGAAGTTGCTCATAAAGTTGGTCACCTCCTCCGCGGAAACCTCCTTGCCGTGATTTAGCTTAATGAGTGCGTCTCGCACTTCCTCCTTATTGAGGTATCCGTCACCTGTGACATTAACATTAAGGAATGCTTTGTGCAGTTCAGCCGCACTCTGCGCTGTTGGGACCTGCGGTGAGGCAGGTGACATAACCACCATACTTTCCTGTGGCGTGATGACACGCTGAATAAACTCCCCAGCTGAAGGGCTTTGCGGAGTCGCCAAGACCGTCTCGTTGGGAAATAGGCTCGCATCCAGATCGACCAGAAACCAGGGGTGCTTCAAAATATCGCTGGTTTGGTAGCGCTTTTCGGGATCGCGCTCTAACAGATGTGCAATGAGGTCCGAGGCTAAGGGTGTCAGAAACCGGTTAGTTTTGTTGTACTGACAGCTCATAATGCGCTTTGTCGTGAGACCGTCCGTGCGGTCCGTGAAGGGAAGATACCCACAGAGCATGAAGAACAAAATGCAGCCACAGCTCCACATGTCACAAGCGCTTCCTTGGTAGCCACACTCCCTGAGTACCTCCGGCGCCTGGTAGTCGATACTGCCTGCCAGCGAAGTGAACAGGACATTGTTATCACTAAAGCTGCCCTCCATGGTGTAGCGGGACAAACCAAAATCACACACCTTCAACATGTTATTTTCACCGAGAAGAAGGTTCTCGGCCTTCAGATCGCGATGAACGATGTTCAACTTATGACAGTAATGCACCGCACTAATCAGTTGCTGAAAATAATTGCGAGCAACGGGTTCACTGAATCGCTGCGAAACAACAATTTTGTCAAAGAGCTCACCATTCGATGCCAGCTCCATGACCAGGTTGTACGCACTAGAAGTTTCAATGGCTCCTAGAAGTCGCACAATATGCGGGCACTTAATTTTGCGCATCATTTCAATCTCGCGTTCTACGTACTCCTGGATGCCCTCATTCTTGACAAGCTCCTTGTCAATCATTTTGACAGCGACATTGATGTTCTTGCGAGTGTCATGCGCGTAATACACCTTCCCAAACCCCCCAGATCCAAGTACATGTCCGAGCTCAATGTGGTTGCCAATCATCTTCTTGGGACCCGCTGCGGGTTTAGTTGCTGGTGGCATTTTTGTTGTATCGAGATCCTTAGCAAGGGTGGAAACAGGAACAACTGGTTAGAAACAAGCAGCACAAAAAAATGTGTGTATGTGTGTGTAGGTGTTCGCTGGGCACTTGTATCTAGGTCGGCAGACGTGTATTATTCCCTGTTCTGCGTATACGTTCTAAAAGAAATAATATATATATATATATATATGTTCAGGCGGTCACCAATAATAGTGGAAATGCTCGCTTGCGTGAACGTCACCACACCACAAGAAAATTAATGTTGGGTGGGGATGCAAACAACAAATAATAATAAAAAGATGCAATGAAAGCCAGCAAATGCAAAGGGATGTAGCAAGGGCAGGACCTTATCTAAGAGAAGAGAGGTGGAAGGAGGGGCTGTTGAGCTCTTATTTATTTCTGTGTGTGTGTGTGTGTGTGTGTGTGTGCTACAGATCTGTAGTAATTACTAGCAGTAGACTCTTTCTTTATTTTTTTTTAATTCACGGATACGATATCCTAATTTGACAAGACAGGGGTAGTAGCAAACAAAGGAAAAGTAAATAGTTCGGCTATAGATCTATAGGGTGAAGTCACCGGTGTAATGGAAGCAGACGACCGATAAATCAGCACATCGATCACGTTAATATATCAGAAAGCAAAGTGGTCGTAACAGAAGAGTTAATATCGTGTTTTTTCTTTTTTTGTATTTTGCTTCGTCTTATATGTCAGTGATCTTCACAGATTTGGTAGGTGCAGCATAACCGGTCGCCCTGCCGTGCCCCCCCCCCCCGCAAAAAGAAAGTCTAGATTAGCTGAATTACCTTGCGAAGCACAACAAAAGAAAACGTATTCTATCTCACCGAACTCGATTGATGCTTTCTTCTTAATGTACTCATTGCAGAGAAACGCGCCTTTGCTGCATCTATAGTGTGTGCGTGTGTCTGCATAATTTATAAAGTATGACACAAGGACAGTTTACACACACACGTAAATAGTCCCAGAAACCAATTATGCGATGCCACCTTCTATGCGCTGTTTTTTCACAACCGGCTCGTCGTAGTCGTCATCGTTGAATGGCTTCTGCCACTCGCGTTTAACCGAGAGCATCAGGTTATGCAGCCTTCTCTCGAAGTAGTCTTCTGTCCTCGATTGGCAAAAAACATTGAACTTGTTCTCAGGCAGCGACTGCAGAAGGCTCCCAGTATTCTCTTCCTTGAACCCAGTGTCGTAGGCCAGTAAGAAAAGTTGCCGGTCGAGAACTGCATTTCCTTTCGACTTGAAGCTCAGCTGCCTCTCAGGTCTCTCACAGGTTTCCACCTTCCACTTTGCAGCACGCAAAACGTCCCCCTTCGCTTGACGTTTCTCCTGGGCTTTCTTTATGCGCTCCTCTACACGCGAAAAGTTCTTGATGCACTGCTCCCCTCGCTCCATCAGTGCCAACACGTAGTCGCGCACCTCACCGGGGGTCTTTGCTCCACCCTCAACTGCAGCTGCGAGAGCGTCGTAGTCGGCGACGTCGGCGCCGTTACTATCTGTTAGCGCATGCACTAAGCTACGATACTCTTGGTACCTCCAGTTGGGAAATCCTTCGGAGAGCAACTGCTCGCGCTCCTCCTGCTCCACCATGGTAAGTGTCTCGTCGTTTTCATCGTCCTCGTCTTTGGCCCCCTCCTCCGCGGACACATTGTGATCCGTGTCGCCGTTGCGTATCACTGCCGTGTCCCCAGGATCATCCTCTCGATGTATTTTTCCACTCTTCTCGTTCCCCTCTTCATACCGTCTCTTCCATTTGCGCACCATCAGTGCCACCTCTGTGTTATGCAGCTCTGTCAGCCGCTTCACATTGTACAGCTGGTGTGGAAGGAACTTTGGCGCCCTAGGTAGCTTGATCGCGGGAGCCTTGGAGACCTTGTTCTGCATCCTCTCGACCTCTTCCTCCGAGTAGAACTTCACGGCCTCCCTTACGCGATGCCCACGACCCAGCTTCTCGCCAGCGGCACCCAGAAACTCAGAGATCATATCACTTGTGACGACGGTCTGGTTGTCTTTGGTGACGAAGGCGGACTCGTACGGTATGCTCTCCTTGGCCTCGATCGCCCCGCTGGTGGAGCGAAAGTACACCAGTGCCTCCCGCAGGTTCGGGTGCAGCACCGCTTTGACAACCTCTCCGTACTGCGAGCACTGCGCATGCAGCTCGGACTGGGAGACGGGTGCAGTCAGCTTAATGTGCAGCATCCGCGACTCAACACCGGACTTGTAGCTCATCCCTTCGAAGTCATAGATGTTGGCCTCTTCGGCACCAAGCTCAAAGCTTGCAAGTGACATCTGCACCTGCTCCCTTGCATGGCTGCTAAGTGCGTTCGACATCCTCTCCCCCTCGTCGAGCAGGCGGTCAATGTCGGCCTCTGTGACGTCATCTTGGCGCGACTTGAATATCTCCTCCGCCCCAAATTTGATCATAGAAAGGAGCTCCTCCTTGGATACCTGGTTCGACGCTCTAGATTGAAGACGCCCTTGCTGCACCACGACAGCGTCGAGGTACAGCTTCTTGAGGGCACGACGGTAGATCTTCTCCTCCACCGTCCCGTCAGTGACAAAGCGATAAATGCGTACACTTCGCTTCTGCCCAATCCGGTGTGCGCGGTCTTGCGCCTGAAGATCCATTTGCGGGTTCCAATCGGAGTCATAGATGATAACATGATTAGCGGCCTGCAGATTAATCCCCAACCCCCCTGCCCGTGTTGAGAGCAAGAAAACAAACTTATCACTGGCGGGGGAGTTAAACGACGCCATCTGGGAATCGCGGTCGTAGCCGCTTGTATTTCCGTCGATCCGGCAGTACTTAAACCCTCTCATGTTGCAATAGTCCTCAAGTATGTTCAACAGAGACGTAAACTGGGAAAAAATGAGCACCTTGTGCTTCTCCTCCACATCGCCCTTCAAACGGTGGAGCAGTTTATCGAGAATAATCATCTTGCCACTGCTCCGTACCAGTCGTTCGTCAGTGATGAATGGCGGCCCTTCCTCTCCACCATCCATAAGATACGGATGGTTGATTACCTTCCTGAGGTTCATCAGGACGTTCGTCAGCGCCGCTGAGCTACTACCAGACCTGTTGAGCGCGTCAGCATCCTTTGCAAGTACGTGCATGTACCACTCCCGCTGCTTCTTTGTGAGCGCACAGGCAACATAAATTTCCTTCTTTGGTGGGATCCCCGTACTCACGTCCGCCTTCATACGCCGAATCATGAGCGAGGAGAGAATCTTGTGCAGGTTGGACATAACATCCTCGTCCTGCTGTCCAGAGGTAGTGTTGAACCACGTGTCGAAGGATTCGCTATCACTGAACAGGTGTGGCGCGAGGAAGTGTAGTAGTGCCCACAGTTCCTTCAGGTTGTTCTGCAGCGGAGTTCCCGTGATGATAAGACGGTGCGACGTGTTAAGCGAGTCGAGCGCCGTGTGCGCGCGCCCCTCTTCATTCTTGAGTTTGTGCGCCTCATCCACTATCAGGTACTGCCACGACACTCGCTTGAACGCATTGATCTCTTCCAAAATCATTTCAAAGGTCGTGACAATGACGTCATGTGGGATGCTATCCACAGGCTGCAAGTGCAGTTTGACCAGTCCAGGCCTCTTGTCACTTGGTCCATGGAACTTAAACACCGACAGACTTGGGCACCACTGCCTGAACTCTCTAAACCAGTTTTCAAGCACTGATTTTGGACACACAACCAGGTGCGGACCGGGGACGCCAACAGTGAATTTTAAGTAGGCCAACGTCGCAACAGTTTGAAACGTTTTACCGAGGCCCATCTCGTCCGCCAAAATGCCATTCACGCCATTCGAGAAGAGCCCTAGGAGCCAGTTGACGCCCTCTATCTGGTACGGCCGCAGCTTCCCGCGAATGTACGAGGGGGTCTCCATAAGGTGCATAGCGTCGAAGCTATTGGAGTCCTCCCTACTAGAAGTGGACCCGCGCCGAAACAAATGGCTCCGCTGGCGCTTGCTACCACAGGCGTACTGACCCTGCTGCCACTCTCGCACACCAGTGTAATACTCGGTTTCGCGGAGTAGTTGATCGAAAGCAGAAAGCTGCTGGTGCTCCTCAGATGAACGGAGTGTTTTGATGATATCCTGACGCTCCTTGAAGATCGCGGTCATAATTTCGAGATGCTCCTTCGCGATTATTTTTCCCTTATTACTGTCGAAAGTGGGTGGAACGTAGCCTTCATACTCCACTACAATCGCCTTCGCATTCGGATTAACACCGATTCGAACACAATCGAGCAGGATCTGTTCATAGAGACCTTCGGCAGCGTCATCATTCATGTCCCGCTCGAAGGCAGCAATGCAGTGCAGGTCCTGCCGCTGCCTAGAAGGCCGGCGCTCACCCGCTGCAGGCCCCATGATGCGCGTCGGTAATCTTGTCTGGCTGACCAACTCAATCGTTTAAGTGAGCAGGTGCTTTCTCTGATGCGCTCTATCTCGTTCTCGCTCTATTTCTCTATTACTATGCTGCTGCACGCTGGACACACGCCTTTCCTTTTTTCCGGTGCGTGTGCTCAATAAGGATATGCCACCTTGGAGTTTTTCTTTTCCTCTAAGGAGGAGAGGGGGGAGGGAATACAATAGCTACAACGTAGTTGTACGTACAAATAGGGGGGAAAATATAAAAGTGCAGGGTGTGTTAATATTGTGACACAACACCAGTAGTGAAGCTCAGCAGTGCTTTGCGAGCACATTAAAATAATAATAAGAACGGGTACAACAATGTTACTTCAACGCACACCATCCTATGAGGATGGACTCTCCTCCTTTTTCCTATTATATATGATTATAGCATTGCTCCGTCCGTAGAAAACTCAGTATTCTCAATACACACACCATCACAATTATATATGTGTTTGTGCACAAGATACTTGTTGTCGTACTTCGTCGAAATCAACCACTCCTATGCTGTGTGCAGAGAAGGGAGGCGGAGAAATGAGAATGCGGAGGAAGTGGCTGTGTGAACACAACTCTATATGCTTGTATGGTTCCCATCTATGTAATTTCATGCTCTCCATCCGCAGGAAGTTATGTTCTTCACCCAATCTATGTGGCTACCCCGTCCATTATCCTATTAGGATTACCAATCATCGACAACACCGAAGCGATCCAGAAGTGCTTGTTGGGAATGTAGGTCCTTTTGCACCTTCTTGCGCATATAGAAAACTGGGCAGTCCCTGCTGGAGCAGATGACTTCCTGGTTTAGCGACCCCTGGCACTGCTGGCACTGCGTCCAAACCTGCGAGTATATGGCCTCGTAGTGATTACGCTTGGCTACGATCTTCCCGTATATATCGGCCCCCTTGTCTTGGCAGTTGGCACAGAGGGCGCCTTCCTTTATGACAGTGCGGCAGGAGATACACTGCAGTTGGATCTTGACAAACTTCATGAGACTGCCGGCGCTCTTGCTGGGTGCCGTGATGGCAATGTGACGGGTGTGGTCCCCCTTGATGAGAACTGACGGGTCATCTAGAACGCCCTCAAACACACGCAGAATCGGAGGTGCCAGCTGGTGCTCCAAATAATACTGTGTGTCGATGGGGATATTGTTCTCAAGGACGTAGATAGGGTCCTCACTACGCTCGTACGCCTTGGCCCCTTTTGCTGCCTTGATGATCACGTACGCGACGCGGTCGCCGATCGTGGGAGCCGACGCCGGGTCTCGCTGGCGCATCCGCTCTACCAGCGCAATGTGTGCCTGGGAGCCTACATACTCATCCTCTGCTTTCGAGAATGCCTTTGTGATGACCAGATTTGATATATCGAGGCGGTTCAGCAGCAGGTCACTGATCGTCCCCTTCACGAACTCCACAGCGCTGTCAACGGAGCGGTGGATGAGAATGCGGTTGAGAACACCCGACACCATCCGCGCAACTAGTGGGCAATTATCGCGACGTACAGTTTCAATACCCTTGGCGTCCATCTTGTCAAACTTTTCGGTGTTTGTCCACAACAGTCCAGCGTATCGCTTCTTGTTCATTAGTAAATAGGGAAAGTACACCTTCTCGAACTCTAGCTTGATCGGCTTCAGAAAATGCTGCGAGACTTTCTCGGCCGCCTCCTTTCCAAAATTCATGGCAACTTGCAGCCTATCCTTGTCCGATGCTGTCCCATCGGCCACACACTTGATCATGACAGAGTCAGTGTCACCGTAGAGTACCTTGGCCCCGTCGTACATTTCCTCCACGAGGTTCTTTGTGGTTTCAATCATCTGTCGCCCATACGCAGTGGTTGAAGCACTGATCTCAAGGCACGGCAGCTTGCCCACCATCGCACCGGTGAAGCCGTAGACCGAGTTGGCGCTCACTTTAAGAGCCAGCTGCCTGCCATTGAGGACCTTATACTCCAGGGAGTGCGGCGGTACATCCTTCATCATTGACCTCGCGTTCTTTCGTGCGGACAATAGGTCCTGCAGCACCTCCGGCAGAATACCTGGCGACAGCTCTGGCTTCACAAACGTATCCCCGGTTGGGGTGCGCGTAAGCATATCAGCTGGGTACCGCGGTACGTCGATCGGACGTACAAGTGTGGAGTAGCAGAGGTTGTGGGCAATCATGATTGACGGATACAGCGAGGCAAAATCCAACGTCGTCACCGGGCAGTTGTAAAAACCTTTGATGGGCTCAATCACTGTCGCACCCTCGTAACCGCGGTCGTTGCCACCAGAGTACATCACGGTCGGCACCACCAGATTGCTCTTCCTTGCCTTGCGCAGAAGCATAGAGAAGACCTTGATCTGCTGACCGCGCTCGAGGAGCCAACCAAGAGGGACCCCGGTTACACGGGCCATCTCAACATTGTTCACAACGCACATGAGGCGATCCAGAAGCCTGATTGGTAAGTAAGCATCCTTCAAACAGTACACAGCTAAGCGACGGCGCGTCTCATCATTTCCCTGTTGAAGGTCAGAAATGATGGAGTGATGAACATCCTCCTTCTGTTCGCCAAGAAAGTTCTGCGAGACCGCGTTCAGGGAGTACGAACGCAATTTGAAGTCTCGTTGAATCACCACCATAGCATCCATGATAATCCGCCCCTCCATTGCGATCTCTGTGTACTCGCGGTTGCCCATCTGCTTAGATTGAAACTTCTTGTCCTTTGCGATTGTCTTCTCGTGGATCTGTCTCCCCCAATAGTGAAAGGAACCGTTCACATTTAGAGCGGTGGCTCGGTTGAGCAAGTATGGCAGGTCAAAATTGCAGATGTTGTATCCCGTCAAAATATCAGGATCAAGCGTTTTCATAAACCCAACCCACGCAAGTAGCATTTCCTCTTCGGTCTCGTAGGAGTACACCTGCGCTCCCGCAATCGGGGCGCATGAATTGAGTGTGAAGATTACCTTTGCGAGAGGCTCCATCTCGTGCCCATACTGTACGCAGTGGTTGGCGATTTGAATGACAAGATCGTGCTTCGGCTCAGGGAAGAGCCCCTTTCGCCCTTGACATTCAATGTCCACGGAGAGTATCCGAAAGGGTGCGATGGAAAGATAATCCCCAACAGCTTCGTGGCTCTCGATGTCCTCAAAGGAGCACGCAATCTCCACCTGGCAGAGAGAGGTTTTGTTCCCATAAGCAACGAACTTTCCATACTTAATGGAGACCCAGTTGCATCCACTGATGTTATTGTCGATCAGGAAACGCATAGGGAATGTAATGTTACTCTCAGAGGTGGCGAAGACACGAACTCCATCCCACGCGCCTGCACACATGACCCCCCGGTCCATCAGCAGACTGCGCAGTTTTGGAATGTGCTGAGGTAACTGTACAACAATCTTTAGATGCGCGCTGAGGTGACCTCCTCTGTAGTGCATGAGATTACGACGCTGGTGGATTTCAATACGCACCACAGTGCCTTGGACACGAGTTTGACCATCTAGCTGCGCATTTAGTTCCCTCATGAGATTTTGCGAATAGACAGGAAGCCAGTTTGGCGGTGCCTCAATCCACAAATAGGGCTCAAAGTTGTAGCAATGCACAAGCACACTGTATCCTTCCGCTGCGACCCCGTAAAGCCGCACCACTGGAATTTCGCTGTGCCGGATGACGGATACGGAGTCGTGAGGAAATCCTTTAGTTTGACAGCAATCTAACATCTGGAAGCAAAGATCTTTGTGCATGTAGCTGGCTGGTACAGGGGAGCGGCCAATGGGTCCATATTGCTGAGGTGGTGGCATTGTCGGTCGAAACATACCAGCTGTTCCCTCACGCACGCACACACACACACACTTATATGTTCAGGTATGCACTTCACCAAAGGAAAATGTGCATGTAACTGCGCCTCCAACCTAGACGTTAATAGAGGGAAAAATGTTATTGCTACCAACGTATCAATCCTCTGATACTTTGGGAGCACCAGTATATTCGGTAAGTGCGTTCTTTGAAAAAAAAAAGAGCAAACAAAAACAAGGAGGGAAACCCACGTCATCTGCCATTTGTTATTATTATTTGAATCAAGACCACATCGCAATGAAGTGGAACTTTATGAAGCCAGCACAACCCTTTACGGTCTTTTCTTTTTATTTTTCTCTCTTCACGTACTCCGGCACCTGCTGGTGACCAGCTGCACCACACACTACCACAAAATGGTATGTGACGCACGGAGTCACCCTGGGCGGAAGCAGCTCCCTTCTGCATCACGAGCCCCTTCCCCTCCCCCCTCCGAAAGAAAGATACCGTTGATTGATGAGTATTCGAAGCGGAGTGTCAACATGGGGAAATAGGATCGAGATGAAATGGGTCACTAACGGATTCAATCGCCATGCGCGAACACACATCTGGGATATGGAATCCTACTTTGGTTTCTTTCCAAGAGTCTTCGCCAAGATCGTATGCGCCGCTTTTTTACTTTCGGGATCTGCTGGTGTGTTTGCATCGACGATGCGCCATATATTGTCATCAAGCGGAATTTTGTTTCTGTAAAGGGACTCACTCTGAAGTATTTGAAGTGCCAAGCACCATCCACCTGATGTTGCTGACACTCGCTGCAGTACCAGCGGCACAGTGTCTTTCTGAAGCACACGCTGATGGATGGCAGTCCTCAGGTGTTTCTCGACGAGCGCAGTGTCATGCCTGGATGCGCACAGTTGTAAGCACAACTTATCGAGATCCCTAAAGACAAACCTATTCATGACCGTATGCGGGTTTTAAATATCGCTAATGTGACAGTTCCCTTGAGAAGTTATGAGTGGGAAAGTGTGTTAGTGTTAGTGATATCAAGGAGTGCAGAGTTATGTGACTCCATTATGGATGTGCCAGCAAATGCGCCGTCGCCCTGCTGGGTGTGGGCAAGAACGGAAAGGGGGGGAGGCAAAGAGAAGTTTGTGCACGCATCAGCACATCCTCCGATCGCATACTATCATTTATGCTAGCTGCTGGTGCGTGTGTACTTCCAAGAAGACACGGGTTCTTTTTTTTTACTGTTACGTTGACGTGCATCAGTGACTCTCATCTTTCTCGTCTTTCTTTAATACGATTGTTAGTATTGCCCTGAAAAGGTATCTTTTATTCGCTGCTTTACATTAATATTCGTGCTTTAAGTGCCTCAAAGAATCCAGCAGATAGGCTCGCTGGACCACCTCAAGTCGAGTGCATTTGCAGATATATATTTATATGTCGCACCGACAACATCCATCGTGTTGTCAACAGAGAGACGGCAGCAAAGTCAACAATCTAACTTCCTAGACGCGACGTACCCGCATACTGCTTCAAGCGAAGTATGAATCTCACCAACACCCACAGTCGCATTCGTAGCGCCATCGTGGCTTTTCTTCGTTACTTTCAAAAAAAATATTCATTAGAAAATAACAGTCATCATCCATCAATGCCGTGGGTACTCTCTCCAGGAGGGAAAATGAGAGTCGGCAGTACAACTTGTAGGAACGGCGGCGGTAACTACCGCGGCTTCAACTCTCGCACCACCTTACCCATGGCGTTCATGACTTTTTCTGCTTCTGCCACGGTTACAAAGGAATCCCAGCTAATGCGAACGGAACGCTTCGGGGCAGCTGGCTTCCCAAGCGTATCATAGACAGTGGTGTTGACCTCGTTGGTCTTGCAGGCAGATCCGGTTCCGATTTCGACGTTATACTTGACGGAGAGACGAGACACCACCTCCGTGTTGTCGTAGCCCTCTGGCAGTGTAGCATGCACAATGTAGCCACTAGTCTCGCCGCGGCGGTTGACCTCGCAGCCAAGGTCCAGGAGCTCCTCCACAACCAACGCCTCGACCTCTCGGTGAACCGAGTGCGACCGGTCAATGCGCAGAGCCTCACCAAAACCGACGATAGCAGGAACGTTTTCTGTTCCAGGCCGTATGCCCTTCTCCTGGGATCCGCCACCATACAGCCTGTGGCACTTCAAGTTACGTAGGTAGACAGCAGCACAACCAACTGGGCCGTTGATTTTGTGCGCGGTCACCGTCATAGAGTCGACCTCACTCAGGTCCAAGGTACTGAAATCAATCTTTGTCAGAGCCTGACTGGCGTCGACGTGCAACCGCCCACCAGTCGGACGCTTAAGAGCAACATCCACGCTCCCAGTCTCATGGTTCACCAGGTCCACAACCTTCACAGTCTCGGCGTCTACTGAGTTTACATCTTTACCGAAGGTGGAGGCATGTGACCACGCATCACGTATCACCTTGTAGCCATTCAGCGCAATATTGTTGGACTCAGTGCCACCACTTGTGAAGATAATGTCATTTGCGGGCACGCCCAAAATACGTGCAAGCTCTCCGCGAACCCTCTCCACGGCCATGCGAGCTTCACGGCCGCTCTGGTGCATGCTGTTGGGGTTCCCCTCAGGAGCACGCAGCATCGCACGCCTCACACTTTCACTCATCTTAGTCCCGGCAGCCGCATCAAAGTAAATGGCCTCGTCAATAGTAGCTGCCTTCTCGCTGTCACCCAATGCACCACCAGCACCAGCACCGCCGTCACCAGTGCCATTTACCACGGTTACAACCGAAGTTGGTGACGACGTATTGTCAGATGTGCGCAGACCACACTCCGGCAGGTACGTGTAGTTCGACGACTCGCACAGCTTGCCGTTGCGGTAGATGTCGCGCAGCACGGGTAGTTCGGCGAGTGCGATACGGCGCACGCAAGCTCGAAGTGTACGGTGGCCCATGCAGAGATTTGCCCCCGTTTTGCACATCATGTACTGACAGCAGTCATCACCCTCTAGGATGGACAGCTCATACGTGGATATCTTCCGCGCCTCCTCCATGATGAAGTTCTTTGCCACGCCAATGAGCGGCGACACCACTGCCTTCTTTACAGTTGGGTACAATGTGCTTATATTCGCGACGGTCTGTGATGCCACCTGCCCAGCAGAGTCTCCAGTAACAATAAAGCTAGAGTCGTCGAATCCGGCGGCGAGGGTGAGCATGAACCACTTGTAGATGAGCGTGCGGTTGTGGTTGGGAATGTTCGCTACAATCTGGGACTGAAGCTTGCTAATGTCCACGTAGAACATGTCAAAGCGACCTTGAATGAGTGACAGCTGCTCACAAATTCGACGGTTTTTCTCCACAACTGATGCTGTGTCGAGCGTGCTGTTCAAAAAGTGAATGCCATTTACAAGACAGCCACGCGTCATCATCCGATATGCCGCCACCGGGCTGTCAATACCGCCACTGAGCAGGGCAAGCACCCGCTGATCTGGAATGATAGGAATGCCGCCAGCGCCATCCATGATAAAGGGACCACGAGGATCACCAGACTTTTCGGTCTTCATGCCTTCATATATTTTTGCGATGCCGGGGATGAGAGAGAGCAGTCTCAGCTGCTCTTTGGTGGGTACATCTTTGCGTACCTCGATCATAGTGTTACCGTTGCGAAAGACCTGTGGGTTGTCGAGGACACGACGCATGTTGTCAATAAGCAAACGCACGAGACGATTCTGGTGGATCGAGCTCTTGAGGTACAGCTCACCAACCGTTATGACAAGAGTTACCTTTTCGACCGGAGGTTCTGCGTGGCGCTTGCCGAACCAGTACTCATCTTTATTACGAATGTTACACAGGCAAACATACGGGACACCATCAGTGGTACTTGCTCCAGTTTTCTTCTGCATCTCATATGCCTCCTTATTGGTGGCGTACCAACGACGGCCAGGGACACGCATCTCTTCCTCCAGCTGCTGCGTGCTCACGCGCACTGGCTCAGACATGTACCAAAGATAATTCTTCGTCACATCCGGCTCCTTCATCATAAAGTGAAAGTTCCCATTTTTGGTCTTCAGAATAAAATTTGGTGACTTGTCCGATGGGAAGAAACGGGGGTTGCTGCTGAACTTCTCTTCCGTTGCACCTTCCATTTACCTAATACTACTATTAGCGTAATTGCAAAAAAAAAAAGAGAGAAAA
>JAODGE020009187.1:0-17328 GCA_027574965.2 Ecitophya simulans
ATAGAAGCCAAAGTAATTGCTGTATTTTACGAACAATAATGCACAAAGGCACATAAAATCTATGATAAATTATGACAATGTTGTTCTCTGGAATATAAGATGAAGATTTTGTGATATGGTCATCAGGCTTGCCCTTGAGGTCTAAAAGGAAAGACGCGCGGCAGTCTTGAATTGATTTTATAGATACCAATTGTGGATTACGTCATAGGCGTGTGAAATGTAACACCCGCCAATGAATCAAGACTCGCACAATTGTGTGACATTCATGTTAATGAAAGAAGTTAACGTTTCCACTTAAGATATAACTAGTTTTTAATATGTATTACTAATAAGTATGTCTTCACTGCTTTTGTCTTCGTCGTAGATTACAAATTGGAACATAACTTACCAGAAGAAATATCCTCGCCCTCAACGGCTTTTGCACACTTGTGCATGAAAAAGCTTGATAAATTGTGCATCGAAGATCCGGACTTGCAACAATTTGCAAAATTAATGAAGATTTCCCCATTTAAAAGTGAATGGATTATGATTAATACCATCGCTGCGAATGAACGATGGCCAATACTAGGTAATATCTTTGAAGCACAGAAATGGTTTAATCTCAAAGGAGTTGGCAAGAATTCGTCGAGGAAACATTACGTGGGCATCGAAACCATTGTGATTTGTCTACATAGCCATGGAGCGCCAAGGGGCATTCTTGAAGATTTCCTGAAACGTATGGACGATGTCGATCATGCGTTGTTTTTGGGTATGCGTTATGATTGTCACAGTTTTGTGATAGATACTCTATCTGCGCGGCGAGATCGCATTGGGTTAATGGAGTACAAAAGCACAATTATCAATAAAGCAGATTGGGTACGTGTTCTTGACAAAGCATTGTTATCAGAGAAGAAATGGGTCAATTGAAATCCGTATAAATAGGATAAATTAGAAATTTCTTTATTAATAAAAAATCTATTTGGAGCGCCAATACTAGCACATCCTCTTTTAAAATATTTAAACATCAATCCCAAATTTCTCCTAGAACTCATAAAAGTTATAATAAATTAATTAAATGCTTGGACGGCATCGTAAACACATATCGACATTCTAACGCTTCCAATAAACAAATAGCAATTTGTAACTTGCACTCAGTTGTGACTACTCAACACGTCATCAATCATCAAAATTAAACATAAAGGAACATTACGAACGGCTTGCGATGGGCCATTCAATTGAACACAAAGTTTTGTATGATACGACGTCGCAATGTACGGAATCGTAATAGGAAACATTTGGTCTCAACAAACGTGTCGTAAGATATAAGTACGGGCCTGTATTGCACTAAAAGTGTTGTTACTGGTGGGAGTTGGGTGGGCGCCCGCGGGAACTAAGGCGTATCCCGATCAGCGGAAGATTCGGACCGCCCCGTATGTGATTGGTGCCGCTTGGGCGGAGGTTGTAACGGAAAAAGGCGGTGCTCATCTACGGGCGGTGGCCAACCGTCGGTTCCATCCGTTTCGGCAAGGGACGGCATGGTGGGAACACTGACACTGGGCACGTATTGCTCGGGCGCCCAATCAAAGGTGAATGCATTCCCTTGATGTTGCGTGCTTGGTGTGGCGGTAGGCGTCGGAGGGGCGCTGCCAATGTACGGCGACAACTCTTGTTGGCATAGATCTGGAACTTTTTGCAGGGTGTCCGACCATGGTGGACTAGGATTCCACTGATCCATCATCTCACTGGGATCTGCTTTTAATGAGGCTCTGGTTGCGCGCCCTGACACATGCGTTAATACTAATAGGCCACCCTCCCCGGAAGTACCGTTCGCAATAGTGTCATAGTCCATTTGAAGATCTAAATTACGAAGCTCCTTTGGTTTACGACGACGTTTGCTGTATGATGAATAGTCTACTGGCTCGGTACTATCTCCCGCTCGTCGTTGGTGGTGTGGGTGGGTATGGTGCAGGGGAGCAGTTCCTGACTGGTGATGATGATGCATGCCAATATGCGGAACATGATGAGGATACGTGGCATTTGCAGGTTCGTGTTGAACACCAGCTTGCGGGCCAAAGTCGGCTCCTTGTGGATGATCCGGATAATAGAGAATTCGCGTAGTTGGGGGCGGAGCTACATCGTAGGCAGCAAGTCCATATTGTAGTTTGTTTTGTATTGAATAGTAGTGGTATAGCCATGTATTCGATCGCATCACGGCGGCTTCAGCATCGCTCAACACTTGGTTTGTACATACGATAATAGGTTGCTGACCACTCGCACCACTCTCGCCTCCTTCTTTCACCTGGAGCACGCAATGCATCCAGATCCACTCGCCGGCTCGGTTCTGGAATTGTGCGAGCAGGATACACGAACGCTCCTGCTCCGATTGGGTAACTGCAAGTCGAACGGGAACAAAACGAAAACAACAATGAGACAATGCGCAACATGCTCGCGGAGAGCGAAACAATGGCTTACTTAATCTATGTTTGGTCTGCGCTTCTCTGGTACATTCCCAATGCAGCAGTCGGTACCAGGATACCCCCTGGAGGTCTTGTCGCGAAAAACCCAAGTAGAATTCGCCGCTGAAACACAACACCAGCATACACGTTGTGATTTATGAGTATCGGGCACACATGCGCACAAACAATTGTGGAACACAGCGTACACATGGTTTACTCACTTATTGTCGATGTGGATGAAGCGCATGTCCATCGAGTGTATCGATGTGAAGACGTTTGTGGCGCCTTGGACGACGCACTCGCGCGTCTCGGGCATTGCAACCGGCGTGCAAGTCGCCAGGAAGACGGGTTCGTTGCGGCTGCATAACGGCAGGAAAGATAGATACCTGCCCTGCACCAACACCACCTGCGAACGCGCCAAAAAACGTGGGCGTCAAATACACATATCGCAGCAAACCATCGCGCACATGCCTACTTTACATATTTTAAACGTTACTTAACAGCTACTGGTTGTCCTCAGCTCATTTCAACAATTCAAATCGCTCATAATGACACACTAGATTACCCATCCCAATAATCTTTATAAATGTTAATGTTCGATAAGAAGATCGACTGATTACAGCTGAGGTCCTGAGAATGGCGCATGCAACTAGTGTGTGATAAAAACTGAGGTGAGGAGGTCATACTCAAACACGTGCTCGGAGGTATTGCAACACGAGTTGTTTATTCGCTCGAAGGTTGGCTGACGAAGTTGAGCGAAGTGAAAGGCACGTACCTTTTGATCGCCGAAGCGCATTTGTCGGCGAGCATTCCGGGAGACATTCATGCGGCACAAGAAAAGTCGCACCTCATCACCAAGCGCGGCACCCCCGTTGCCGCCACCGACGCCACCCGGACCGCCGTTGCCAGCATTCACTGGCCGACCCAGCTCGCACTGAATCGCTTGGTGATCCTGCTTATCGATGATGTCGTACACACTGTCGCCGTGTATCAGGAGATCCTCCTACGAAGATCAAGGTAATCAAGCAAAGATGAAGTGATTCACACATGAGGGAGTTTAGAATAAAAGAGCTGCGTCACGCTAATTGATGGACGTCAGCTACGATCAAATATTTGCGTCTCGCTGCTTGGATTTATTCGCCGGTAACTCACCATCGAGTGTCCCAGGTATTCAGCGGCGTTGTCCGATATGTAGAGCAGCTTGCCATTCTGTGTCATCATCATTAGGAAGCCACTCATCGCCTGCAAAACAAAGTTGTTTTCATGCCACGTGGTAACCAAACAATCGAATGCATTGTCATGTGCCGATTCTGAGTAAACTGTGGCAATATAATATCAGTTCCGCGCGTTTTATGATGCTTTATCTAAATTCGATATTGATGGGTGTTTATTTTGTGCAATTGCTTTGTTCCGTCAGCGATGCGGCGGTCGTAAAACGATGTGCGGTTTGCTTTTAATGTTTTATGCATTCGTTATCAACGTACCTCGTGCGCAAAGTGCGGAAAGTCGACGCGTTGCAAATTATCCGCTTAATTAAGTGTCGCCAAAAGACATCGATACCAATTAAATTCGCAACACATAAATCGAGCTGACTGTACGACTACTCGGCACGCTTAGCAACGAAATTAATTACAGACATGCGGCCGGGTAAGAAAAAATCCGACATATTAGAATTGAATCTTTTACACGCCTCGCGCCGACATTGATGATACGGCCCGGTACGTTCCTTTCTATTTCGGCTTGTTTAAGCGCGTGAGAAAAAATGTTTTGCATGGCGAGCGTACACAAATTAAAAAAGCGCTATTAATTTCGAGACTTTCCCATCTCCAACCAAATCGCGTCCGAATGTAATTTCTAGAGGAAATCTGGGGCGGAGCCAAGCGCCAGTGGGGGCTGGATACAGAGTACCCACCCTTGAAAACTACAGTTTAATTATAACTTTCAAATTAAGTGAATGGAGCAATGGCAACCACACGGTAACGGATAACCGAATGTGGATACCATGAAGTTGCAATGATGATGATGCGGACAATGGCCTTGCTTGTTCTAGCAAAATCTATTGTGGCTAGGAACGCCGAGTGCTCTTGATATTCTCTTAAAATTCGATTGGGTTCGCTAGTCAAGGGTCGCCGATGGCCGGCCATCCGACCGCCCGAGATATTGAGCAGCTCGGAACAGATAGCGCACTCGGTGTAATACCGTACGGCGCGGCGTTGTGCGGTTTGTGGGGGGCGTGCGGACCGCGAGAGCAGCGAGCCGGGGTCAGCGCGTGACCTCAAGCCAGAGGGGTACGCGCAGCTACTTTCCCACGGAGCGCGGGCGCGCTAGTGGCCCGCCGAGCGCAATATCTGCGCTCTTCATCTCGGGTCGGAGCGCGCGCGCGCGCGCCGCGCTCCGCATGCTCTAAGCTAGTCTGTCATTAAATATGGCAATATGTGCTATGCGGCCGCAGCGTCGAGCTGCCTCGGTGAGGCAATCCAGATATGAGCCGCAACTGTATCGATTAAGCCGAGCCGCGCTGGTGCCCGACAAGCCCAACGTACAATTTCGGATTAACTATTAGGTAACTCGACGCAGAGCTCTACCAGCAATGAGCATTCGCTCGTGGAGCGCAATGTGGCACGTAACGGTGCATAGGAATGAGGAGTCGAGAGTCGCGACTCAAAAGTCTGGGAAAATCGATGCCGCGGCCCGAATGGGGGTGGGACCGGCGAATGATGGTACCCATCATGCGTGCCACGACATACAGGGGTATAATTGCGGCGGTGCGCGGTAGGCCGGTACTCCGGGCGATTTTCCAGCCTCGCGAGCCGGCATAAAGTAGCAGTTTGCATCTTAACGCAAATTGTCGTCCGCCCGCCTGGTTTGTCGGCGATTGAAGGTACCCCAAAGCTGGAGCGCGGAGCGTGTGAATTTTAAATTCCATCGCGCATACGCGCCGAAATAAAACAAACAGCGCAACGCGAGAAAGCTCCATCGATATAATGCGATGCAAACACGCAACTAGGTAATTGTTTCATTTGCCGGGCGGCCATAGCCGCCCGAGCGATTCCCACGAGACGCCACGGCGGCCAACGGCGAGCTGCCACAACGAGCCATAATGCAATTACGCGTTTTTAAGAAGCCGGCGCGGCGCGAGTGACTTTAGGGTGTCTCGGATGTCGTCCGTGAGTACTCACCTTCGAGAAGCCGATGTTGGGCGTCGGCGTGCTGTGCATCCCGACGTCGTGGCATTTGAAAGCTGCGAACAACACGCACGGAAGATGAACGATTGTAAATCGGCGGCCGCGCAGTGCGGTCGAAGTGCGCGAAGACGCGCGAGACCAATAAGTGTTTGTCACTTAATTGAAAGTCGATGACGCCGGCGGCGAGCGCGAAGAACGCGCTGAAGGATGGATGGATCAGATAAGGCGGCGCGCACGCACGTATACATGTCATGCCTGGACGCGGTAGTTAATTGACAGGCGCAATCAATGGGCCGCGCTGCGGTTGCCATTTTGTCACCCGGGTTATGCGGCGGTCCAATGATGCACGCTTTGGCGTCGACTCGTGCGACATTTCTGCGCGAGCGCGCGACCAACGGCGGCGTCGACGCGACGCGGTGGGCATGCGATGCATCTTAATGACATATCGTGCATTCTTAATTACGCGCCTCGCGCGCATGCTAATTACGAGCACGCGTGCGCTTTTATTGTGCACGCGCGTGGCGGCACGACGATGCGCTCGCTTAAGCGCCCAGCGAAAGAAAATAGACTCGAGACCAACCGGGCTTATTTCATTGCGCTCGCGTCGTGTTTGTTTAAGCCGTCCGATTACTCCGCTGTGCGTATTTTGGGTGATTACCTTGTTGGAAATAGTTGGCTTTGCGCACGTACACGCAGACGAGCGCCATCAGTTGAAGCTGCGATAAGCGTTGGCGTGTCGACGGCGGCAACGGCAGCAGCTCGCGCAGATTCGCTATCTCTGCGTTGATCAGGTCGCGACGCAATTTACTGGCCCCTTTGGTCGACTTGTTCGCGTCGAAGCTGAAACAGAAATATCGCAAAAAACTTCAAACAAAACACCACCTCTCGAAACGCTCGGTGGGAGACGAGCCACAATTCACACTGCTTTCCGATTACTGCAATCGAACGCCAGCCATCCAATTAATAATTTTGTGTCTTCTAATAGTGACGCGAGGGCCATAATGCGATCTGCTTAAAAGCGTTGTTGCACTTCATAATATCATCACTATAAATATTGTTTTTAACATTTTCCAGGCATCCTCCCTGTGATTATGGGCATGGCGTGGTCCGGTGATGCGCATTTAATGATCAACAACCCGGCCGAGCGCATTTACGCACGTCCGACCGCAAACGCAACGCCTCTTTTAATGCACAGCGCGCGCATCGAAATTAAACCGAATTTAATCTCGATCTTGTCTGCGCTAGGCGACTCGGCGGTTCTTTGTTATCTCCACGAAGCGCGTCTGGGGCCCAGCGCTCGGTCCTCTCAGGTCGCAGAATCTACAGGACGGGACGGTGCGCTATCCGCTTCTCATACTAGGTCACAACACGCGCCTCATTCTCCTTTCTCGTCGAACACGCCGGCGCCGCCCCCACCTCGCGCCGCGTCGGCCATAAGTCAATACTGCCCATAACACGACTGCATCGGCGCATTAACAATTAGCCAATATATAAAACTAATGCCGCGCACTAATTACCGCTCAAGTCGTTGCGTAATCGATCAAAGCAAAGCGAAGCGTCGGCGCGCGGTGTCTCTTTCGTCCCGAGAATGCGAGGATGTACAACGAAGCGCAATGCTCGTCTCAATCATCGGCGTTGCGCTGCGTTTGTTTGTGTTTTGTTTTTTGTTTGTGCGCTCGGATGGAGCCCGGCGGTTCATAAAACACTCGCCGGATGGCCGATGGCCGCTGATTAGTAACCCGAGTCATCAATAAAATCGACCGTCGGCCGAATCCGACGGAACGAAAGCGTTTTAGCGGCGCGACCGCCTTCTCATCGAAATTACCGACCGATTGCTAATTGCATTTCGATCCGTTGCCGGCGCGGGGTGAAACCGATACCAAAACCGGCCGACAAACGGCCGCGTCGGACAGCTGAAAAGTTGAGTGCGCGCACATTACTTAAGTAGTTAGCGCCGTCGCGCGTCGATTGAAGAATGAGAGATAAATCGCGGTGCGCGCGAGCATAAATCGCGCCGAGATTTATTACGAATCAATAAAACGCGCATTGTTCGTCGATCCGGCACATATCTCTGCCGGCTCGCCGCCCGCCGCCGCGCCGATATAAATTATTTGGGAGCGCGCGCCGCGCGTTGCGGTGCCGTGCGGCGCGGCGCAAATTTATTTATTCTCAAAGGTTACCGCAAGCCGCGGGCGCTTTCCATCGGTTCCCGCGCCGCCACACCGCGAACGTTCTCATATATCGCGACCGGCAACGGTAATGCAAAATGCATTCATGGAATCATCTAGTTTCCACTAAATTAGTTTTCGATTCTGATCGAAATCGCCGCCAATCCGGAAATCCCCGAAAAAGACTACCGCGTCGCAACTTTTAGAGCTATAATACACCCAAATCAAATAGGTATTCTTAAACGGGTATTAGCTTTTCCAATCACGGTGTGTGTTTTTTTCTTGAGAATTGTAAACTATGATTTTTACTGAACGCAGTTGAACTTTTTGAAATTATAAGCAATTTTGCACATTTATAGCAGTTCCCATGTTGGATTTAACCAAATTCAGCATCTTTTAGATTTCAATCATGAAAATATTTAATATATATATATATTAAATGGTTTTCATGTACGAAATGTCAGTTTGGCTTACAATTAAAAACATTTTGTTATTTTTGTGTGCAAATTTATTTAATTTAAATTTAAAAATGTACCAAACATACGATTTCTGACACTTTCTGCTCCTTGTGAATTTGTTAAAGATATCTGGGCAAAACGTGAAAAAACTGGATAACCGAACAAATTTCTACAGACTGATGATAATTGGGCGATGATAATTGTGCTGATTTTTACGAACTGTAACATATTTCCTATATTGTAACATTAGTCCAAAAATTTTAGAACAACAATTATTTTAACAAACCTATCTAAATTTCATAGGAGCACTGCATCATCGAGTAGGAATAAGGAATCATACCTCTAATTATTTTTGAAATTTCAATGTCCAAATAACTTACAATTTTAGTTTATTAAATCAAATTAATAATTATGAGCTTTTCCATTTATAAATAATATCTGTCAATCGAGTGTTGCTCGATATTATATCCCATTTTACTTATGTAGTCCGACCAAAATGTTGGAGAGGATAAAAAATTATTATTTAATGATGCAATCTCCAATTTTATATCAGATCCATGCAAAACGTTGAAGAACACTGAGTGAGCGACGCAGAAATATCGATTAACTGTGAAATTCAATGTTGGCACTGCTTCGAACATTTGAAAAATGGCGTGACAGTGGATTGTAGATAACCAAGTTTAAAGCTTAAATATCAAATAATTCTGAAATATATTGGGTTCAGTAATAAATTTAAATAATAATAAATTTACACTTAATATTTGCTTTGCCATAAGATGCATAACATTTGAAGAAGTATAACACTCAAAACTCATTTTTTCCTCAACAACCCTGGCGTCTGAAATTGTTAACATGCGTAATCTTCAACAATCAGGAGCATTTTTAGCAAAGGAACAAACGAACGGTAGTAGGAGATCGCAAAGGCGAGAATATATTGATTAAATAATATTTTCAATAAGGAAAAAAAACACTCATTACTTATTACTCCACCCAATACAATCCATTTTCTTTTCTAATTTGCCCATCTCCATTATAACGACAATAAATATGAACGATAATACAATAATTTGATCTACTGGTTTATCTCATCCCAATTTATTGTAGAATAATGAAAAATGCGTACGATATAATGCTCATGACTTACTACCTAATCTCATATATATAAATGTCAATATTTTATTTTAACAATTTTTGCAATATTTCCAAATAATTAAAACATTGATGATAACTTCCACAAACACCATTCGAGAAATTGATTACCAACAATGTCCGTATCGCTATATGCTACTGATATAATTCGACTTGAATTGATACCCATTCAACCTCATATCTCCTATGAATTGTAACCAAAGAATAAGGATGTAGTACAATGACTACTCGAAATGTATAATCTTCCCCGGGGTAATAGAAAGAACATCTGTTAACATAGTGCCATGAGGTATTTCAAATCAACTAATTGTGAGTACCGTGTTGAAATACAATGCTTAATATTTGTTAACTGACTCATTTCGGGAGTAAAACAAAGTCCCTTCAGGCGATTACTATTAAAAATTAC
The DNA here is from genome assembly GCA_027574965.2 of Ecitophya simulans. Lineage (NCBI taxonomy): Eukaryota > Metazoa > Arthropoda > Insecta > Coleoptera > Staphylinidae > Ecitophya > Ecitophya simulans. Next base: position 9,802 of record JAODGE020009187.1, read on the forward strand.
TTAATTGGCAACACGGATGTTTTCCCATTCTTTTTCTCGTAAGACCCCGCTCGCGGCCAGTGTGCGTGTAATTAATTGAAAATCTGCGTTCGCGCGATGTAATTCGCTCCCGTCGTGATTGATGGTCGGGTGTTTGCTTAAAGACGCTTTTAGCTGTGCGCCAGCGCCGCGCTTTTTGTCCGCGCTGTCCGCACGGCACGCATATGCGACTCGGACGTGATCGCGGCAGTCACATTTCGATTTAATCCCGGCTCCGCGCGCGCGCATATTAATCTTTTTACTTGTCACTTGTCAAAAGATGAATCCAAGTGCGCGCGTCCGAGACTCGTCGACCGAATATACATGTTCGGCGCGTCCGGATTTTTTCGACATTGTTAGCCACGATAACGCACCATTGGGTGCCGCTCTCGTTGGACACGGCCTGATGTGTTTGTACTTCATCTTATTTTTTTATTCTCTCCACTCTCTGTCCGAGAGCCGACGGGACTTGGGCGTCACGTGCACGAGATTTGTGTTAATCCCTGGCGTTAGATCGGCCCGTCCAACGCTGAACCGATGAGTAATTAGGAAATCGTTGAGTCCCCGGCATGCGAGCGACGACTTGACCTTTTTCGTTCAATGGCGTATCGTTTAAATTGGGACATGTTCGCGCGCGCGAAGGCGCACCGCACGGCTAAGGACCAACTCGTGTTTTTCGATAAAGCTTGTAAATCATTCCTCCTCGCCTCTGACGCCTCGCCCGCGCTCGGGCGTACGTTGACGGACCAAACACTCGGCGTGTTATTAAAGTCGAGTAAATTAGAAAATCAAACGGAATATCTTCGTCGCGCCGGGCGCAGGAATTTAATAAGCGCATAAAGTGACAGCGCGTCGAGATGGTGTGCGACGGACGCGCATCGACGCCGGACCGCGCGCGTTTTACGAGGAAAGATGCAATTTTTACGAGCCTCCGCGCGCGCGAATTAAAATTAAATTGAATCTTTAACATCCTGCTAATAATTTTGCGGCTTATTAAATTTCAATGGCTGCTAGGAATTCCTATAAACGCAAGTTCAAACAAACAGCTTCCCCTATTTCACTTATTTCGCAGCAATTAAAGTAAATACTAAAATTAAAAACCTCACAAGTTGTTAACAAGTAATGTATTAAACATCGATAAGAATTATCTATATTAGATAAGTATCCACATATTAGGATAAATATTAGGATAAATCGGAATTCTTCTTGCGAACGCTTGTATAAATTGATGTAACATTCTTAGATATATGGAATAACAACCAAATCCAAGCGTATCTCTTTTGTAGTGCAAAAAAAAACACAGAGTAAACTATCAAAAAAACCCTGTTGCACCTAAAACTGTTAGCACTTTGACCCCTTTGACCGCTCATAATTGGCAAAAAAAAAGAAAAAAAGCTATAGCATTACACCATGTAATACCTATTATAAGAAATCGTGTTCATACGTCGTCCGATAATAAATATTTTATCTCCCGTCGCACACATAAGGAGTCGTTGTGCATAATGTGGTCTATAAAAGTGTTTTGTTGAAAAGCTATCTTTACTACTCATTTTACAATAAATATTGTAATGTTGCCAAATAAACTAATATGAAGATAATTCATAATAGTATTTGTAAAGTATTTCATGCATATTTTCTTACCTATCTGAAAAAATTTGCATTTATTGAGCTTTTCGTAAAGGCATTTTGATATCCGGGTAGGTATTTGATATTTAAGTAACTGAAGAACGTCATTTCAATACAAAGTAAAAATAGGTATGTTGATATACAGATGCTTTTTAATTTTTTATATTATTCTTAATATATTAGTTTTAGGGTAAATGACTTATTTTGTCTAATAGTTGTATAAATTATATTACCCACATCATTAGATATAATCTATAATCGGAGGAATATAAAACAAAACTTATTAAACGATATTTAATAAATGTTTAATTGGAATTTTTAGGAAAACCAATATGTGAAATATGATTGTCCTGAGAGCATGTGAACGACCCGTAGAGATAATCCGTAACAAGGCACAAATGAATTATAAATACATTGAAATATAAATCGAAATATAACGTTAGCAAACTCAAGAACAATATCTGATCTGCACGAAAAACAACCATTTGTTATTAGATTAAATAAAATTGGGACTAAAAAGAGTTCATTGGTTTCAGATTCTAAATCTTCTACGAACAACACTACCATGATTTTTTCATTATTTTTTTAATAATAGGAATTGAATTTTGCGTAGCTCTTAAATGCTAAGGTAGATCCATTAAGAATAGAATAAATGGTGTTCAGTTAATGTAGTAAAAGTTGTTCATTGAAAATGTTGTATTGTGTCCGATTGTTTGCAGGATGTGAGTTCGTGTCTTACCGTAGCATTGAAATTGGATTTTTGCACTCGCACTCGCTTCCAACTTACCGCGAGATTTATCTATTTAATAACACGCTCAGCAGGAATAACGAACGATAGATTCCGCTCGTACTTTTACAAATACTTTTCCCATTAGATCACTGTTTATTATAAGTTAACAACTGCACAAGTACAGCCATTATCGCCGGCCGCGCTGGAGACGTTTCAACCCAACTATCTTATTGAATTGCGCGTCGTAAACATGACGGCGAATGTTTTATGGGGTGCCCGTTCGCAGATTCGTCTCGCACATAAATATTCAAAGCTCGGCGGCGGGCACGCGTCGCCACTTTGCGGACTCGCGCGCTGGTCGTATCCGTCGGTGGTTGGTTGACGAATAAAACTTAAAGCGTATAGCATGCGTGAGTGGTGAGGTGGATTACCGTGTAAACATGTTGTCGCTCCGTTTCGGCAAATGAGTCGCATAAATCGCACGCACGTCGGCCATACACGCGCGCGCGCGAAAATGCACGCAGGACGCAGAACTCGCGATCGGAGAGCGCTCGCGCTCGCACGTGAACACCCGCGCGGAGCGCACCACTTTATGCGCTTATTATGGTGCGGCCTCGCGAAGGTACCGCGGAGATGTGCGCCAGGCCCATAAGACACGCGGGCGCGCGCTCGCGCTCGCCGCAAGAGATGCTCCGGTGCGCGGTGCGCGCGTCGTCGCTCTGGTACGTGCGCTCGCGGTACGCTACTTTTCGAAAAACAAAAACGCGCCCGCTCGCCGGCGCGATCCGCGCATTACAATGTGCAATGTGTAATGCGCGGAAAAAGTGCGGACCCCACGGAGCCGGAGACGCGCACGCCGGCGACGATATGAGTGGCGCGCGGGCAGCCAGCGCAAAATTGCATTGTTGTGCGATACTGTTCGGTTGCTGCCGTCCGCAGATAAGCAGATACACGGACACATCGCATGGCGCGCCGTGCCGTACCATGTGCGGTATTGTCCTATGGGTGGCCGTTCTTATTCTTCGCTGCCCGCTGCTCGCCGCGGCGCACAATGCAAACATCTTTCTCCGGCGCGGGCCGCGTAGGTGCTTCGCCGCGCGAACAATGCGCTGCGCCGAAATGGCCACTTATCATTTTATCAGCGCATCCAATCGTCGCCACCAACAAATATTCAAAGTGCTCCCGTTCGCCCAGCGCGCGCTTGCCGGTCTGCGCCGTGCGCGACTCTCTGGCATGGTGCGAGTGGCACGAGAAGGTTGCGCTCGTATCGCAAATCATTTATTTGCGCACCGCGTGCACGGCGTTATCCTGCTCAACACCACCCCACTGTATGAATATATTTCAGCTCGGGACCTGGCAAGACCTCTTTCCGAGCGATGCATTTGTTTCAGCCGCGCGAGAAGCTCGTGTATCGTCTTCGGCTTCTTCATTAGCGCCGCATAAATTTGCGCTTTGTTTCTAACAAGACTGCTAAAACAAACGACACAACATCGTATAATTCATACCTATATTTTTGTGCTTGGCGATGGACTTCTAACGATAAACGACTGAATTTTTGTTCTGATAATAAACATCAAACGATGGAACTTCCAATCTCCTGCCAACATACCAAATTGTGTTTACGAAGACGTTGACGTTGAGCCTTAGGTACATTTTATACGTTTCACTCTTAGGTATCATACCTCATAAGCAAATTTATTTCGTATTCCGTATAAAAGTTTAATGAGAATGTTAAATTGCACGTTATGACAATTTTTAGTCTACGGAATGTTCTTTTCGTTACTATAATTATGTTATGTACTAATTCACCGTTTATGCTAAATTGCTAAATATATGCTAAATATGCTAAATATAAATAACCAGCAACATTTATAAAACATTGAGTCGAGTTGAGTAATAAGTACTGAGTGTTTACACTACACACCTGTACCGCTACGATTAGTGTAATAGTTTAACAAGGGTACTGTACCATTCGAAAGCTTATTTTTTCCTTTTCAGTTCTGTCGTCTTCATTTACCAATATTCGCAATCTTCAACAATGAAGAGGACCTCCAACATTGGCTTCTCAACTTCTTCAAATCTGGTCAACCGATTCCTGACAAAGGGGTATCGAGAAATTGGTCACACGGTGGCACAAAATCATTAGTAATAGTGGTAACTACATAATTGATTAAATTGTTGTTATATTTGCTGAGTGACATTTAATTTCCAATAAAAAAAAAGCACGTACATAACTCATTACTCAACCTCGTGAAATCTATTATCTTCTTGAATTGTCTCATCTCGATTTAAAATGACATAATATGTGGGCGATAATACAACAATTTGGGCAACTAGATTTTCTCATCTCTATTTACAGTAGAATAACGAAAACGTCGGGGCAATAAAATTTATTACTATTACTCAACATAATCTTCTACTTGGAAATTCCTACCGTGTTCCTAGTTTGATGTTCTCGGTAAAAACCCATCATTCGGATGCTTTTGTTTGTGAATGAGAGTTCGACCACACATAAAGATATCACAAGCATCATGCGTTTCCTAGTGATTGGCAAAGTAAATTATATTTGTTGGGTTACAACTCTTAACCTGCGTTCCTGCTGAAATAATTTACGTTTGCATATTTGCCTAGTATGTTGGCTATCATCAAGTTCTCTCCTCATTTTCTGCACATAATTGGTTACGTTTATGCCGCTCCAACCATGGGCAAATAGAAAAGTACTGCGGCGAAGGTTCGCTGCTTTGCGCCGCATTCACTTCACTTCGCGGCGCTGGTTATTACGTCTCTAAGGCTTGAGCAATAATCAATGATGTCATTATGCGATCATTCCGGCCCGGATCAGAGATAAAGGCGCCGAACAAACGAACCAAGTAAGAGTACACCGATGCCATCCGCGGCGCGGCGTCTCGCGACCGCGGCCACTTTTCATAGCATCACCAGCAACGAGAATACATTTGTATAATGTATATTATATTGTATATAATATATCCGACGCCGCTCATTCAGACGGTTATTTATTATAAAATTACACGTTGTAACGCCGTTTAATTTCGTTTCTGCAAATGCGCGATCGCGCGCGCGAGATCATTGTTTATTCTCCTCGTCGCGTTTGTTTTGCTCGATTCGCGCCTGTGCGCGGTTTTTTTCTTCGACGCTCACACGATGCACAATCGAGCCGCATGAATGTGCGATGTCTCGATTTCGAATGGACAATGAGCGGCACGTTTAACGATTATTGATTGTGGCTTCATTTGACGCATTGAATTTTAATTTCAACAGCCACGGAATATTCGTGAACAATGAGCGCGCCTCTGACGTCGCGATGCGGTTGGTTGGAAGGCGAGTTGGCGGCGCGGCGCGCATCGATCTATATAGTTCGAGTCATCCGTCACTGATCCATTTTCGAGGAAGTTTAGCCGCTCGCGGGCACTGGACAACGACCATGTATGACCATGTTGCACCGCGCTGCAGCGTCGGGCGAGTGCCGCGGCGCAGCATCCGAGCGCTTCGTAATAACAGGTTTACGGTTTGCGCTATTGCGATGCTCTCTCCACCTACAACTCGCGCGTCGGTCAGCGCAGAGCACGACTGCGACGGGCACATCTACATTGCAAATTAACGTTAGACCAACAAACGGCAAACGCGAAAGAATTCGGACATTGCAAAGCAACGTGAGTTTTCTGGTTGAAATTGGGCTTTTATGCTAAATATAATATGATATATTAAAATTAAAGTTGATTAAATATTGGAAGATATATAGTTAGACACTGAATTTGGCCAACGATATTATATTCGCAATGTGTATTCATAGTGACATTTGAAAAGTAAAATTTTCTCAAAGAAATCAATTGCAATTGCGCTAAAATCAATAATCGTATAAAATATTTTGCTTTGGAAAATACAATGCTTTAAGAAAAATTCGACACAGAAGATCAAACAGAAAACCTTGTTGATTTGTGCGCAATAGGATTTATATGTAATTATGGAAATTTAGAACGAATATTTAAGATGTTTAATAAGCCACCTCCAAGTGTGCAATTGGCGAAGTACCTAAATTTTTTATAAAATTGGCTCCGATCAGATTATGACAAACAATAAGTCCACTAAGCCATACTGTGTTCTAAATATGTTTAGTTATGTGATATTTTTAATCTGCTAACTCAAACAATATGTAAGGTATGCATCTTACCCTGAGCTACGATTACCTTACGCTTACGCGCTTTTTGATCTCATGATCAAAGTCAGAAGACTTTGATCATGAGAGCGAGAGAGATAGGGAGAGACAGAGAGAGAAAGTCGTATATTTGCAAGTTGAAATTTGCTTTTCGCATACTAGTTTTTTTATGAACCCGGACTTACACGAAACTCAACATTCACGGAACGACCTAACTACGTAACTCCGGGTATACCTGTATATTAATTATATAAAATATCACAACGACATCCTGGTTGTAGGTTGGAGGTCTTTATGCGATATCTACTTTGTGACTTTTTTGTGAATAATCATGACAAATAAGTTTCTAAATTCTCACTGATTCTTGTGTATTTTAGTGGGCTGATTACAAATGCGCTATCAATAGGCAAAATTATCTAACACGTCAGGAGTTGAGGTCAAAGTTTGGATTTCAGACTGTATAGGTTATTTTTGACATCGATTTCCTCGTAAAGTGTTTGACGTATATAAAATTCGCGCAATTATTAAAACAAACGAGTTACACATTTGAAGGTGCTAATCACTTGGTCCAACTCTGAAGTAAACTGAAGCACTACAATATTCTCTCTTCAATACTTTCCGTTCTACTCTATACTACGCCCTTCTTTTGTAGGACAATATATATGTTTGAGGAATAAAATAACTAATAAAATTAAAAATATTATAAATGCTCAGTTCACTGGTCATGCAAACATCACATTTATTCAAATCGGACTCTAAACACGATATTTAGAAGTGAGAAAAGCGTGTTTTGCACATTTTAAGTTATTGTCTAAACTTCCAAACCCTATAACTTCTCACTTTTCAAAAAAAAGTGTTCTTTGTCAATTCAAGAGAGTATGTGTCCCAAATTTGAAACAAATCGAAGAGGTCTAAACTTCCAAGCCCTACAACTTCTGACTTTAAAAAAAAAGTGTTCATGTCAATTCAAGAGAGTATG
>JAODGE020009196.1:0-17926 GCA_027574965.2 Ecitophya simulans
GCGTCTTCATGGCCCAGCACAAGGACCGCCAGTACTGCGGTAAGTGCCACCTCACCTACAAGTCGGAGGGCAAGAAGTGAGGCGAGAAGCAACGAGCTACCCATGCCATGCGTACGTACATGCTCTGTGGAGATCCTCTTCATCATTTAGTATCTTTTTAATTTCAATTATTGATTTTATCCCAGCACTACCACCGTTTATGGTGTGCATCCCCCCCCCAACCACGCCCCCCTCCCTCTCTTTGCGTGACAGTGTGAAAGACGGCGGAGGGGGTGGGGGTGGCGTTGGAGTCATTTCCAGTATCCTCCACCATTGTCTGCAGTTGTTATTGCACACCTCCTCTTACTCCTCCGTTTTTTTGTTGCCCTTCTTTTTTTCTCACTGTTTTATTCATCTCTCGCCCTCTTTCGTACCGGATTATGCGAAGCTGCAACGGCTAACACTTCATCGGCGGCTTTTCGCTGTGCCAATTACTATTATTAGGCTTATTTAGCTTGTCCGTTGTGGGGTGTGCACTTTTCAGAAGGAAGACAGGGAGAAGAAGTGGAGACTTGGCGGCACCGCAACCGCTTATATTATTCTAAAATTTTGTGTATATGTCTCCGTGGGAACGTTTCTTCTTCCCCCGTTTATTCGATTAGCACCTCTAGAATACGGGTAGGGCACTGCGTGGGAAAAGATGGGTCTATCCGACATCGATGAGGACGATGGACCGATCGTCCCGCCATCCCCACCCCCAAAGGCGGCCGCGGTGGCCAGTCCTTTTGCGAAGACCGAAGCGCTGGTCGCTGCGGAAGCCCTCGTGCAAGAGACCATTGATTTAGATGATCTGTTCGGTGACGTACATATTAGCGGAGCACCACCAACCTCCCAGAGCCCCCAACTCCCATCTGCAAGCGCATTTCACCCCCTGCAGCAAACCAGGAGTGCTGCTACTCAGGTGCATGACGTGCTTGACGATCTCTTCGCGGCCCCCACGTCCAGCAGTAGACCCGTACCCACCGCAGCTGCAGCTGGCACGGGGCAGATGCTCTTTGTAGATGGCACGCATGAGCAAGATGATGGCTCAAATCTATTTGACTTTGCCTCCACCCAGCGGCACACCTACAACAACGCGGAGAGCTTTCTCGAAGGCTTTGAGCGTCAGGGCAAGAAGGGAGGTGGTGGGAGATACGACGCCAAGGACAGTCTTCAGTCCCTCACACGCAACAAGGATGATAACAAAGTGATGGCGCGTCTGCTGGCGCTCATGAACTACTACGACGTGCTTGGAGTGGCGCACACCGCCTCTGAGGACGAAATTCGGCGCAGCTACAAGAAGAAGGCACTGGAGCTGCATCCCGATCGTGTGGGTAGGGAACAGACACTGGAGGAGGCGGAGCTTTTCAAAGTAATCACGAAGGCGAACGAGGTACTGATGGACACCGAGAAGCGGGCTCAGTACAACGCTGAAATCGGGCTCTCCAGTGCGGCACAGGGCTCGACAAGCGACTGGATGAGCCACATGCACCCAAAGTAGGTGGCGCATTGCGGAGCTCTCTTTCCTTGTGTGTATGACACAGAATTTGTCATCTCTCTCCTATTGACTGTTGCGTGTATGTGTGTGTGTGTGCTGGTTGGGGAGAGAACACAAAACAGCTACGTACGAAAAGGACGCCTTTCCATCCCTCACGCTATTTTCCTACTTTACGTACAAGGACATTAAGCTGACCGATGCATTAACCATTGTTAGTGTGGTACTGCACATGAACTGCACTCTCCCTGTATGTGTGTTACCCTCGCACTACTCTCTCAACAGCCATCCAACGGTATTTTATTATTTGCTTCCATATTTCATTCCTGGTCCCTCTCATTCTACCACCTCTGCTCTGCTCTGCTCTCTGTTACGTCTTGTTCTCCCCTCCACCCGCATTTAAAGGGAAGTTCTTCTCTAGCCCCTCTTGTTTATTTCTAGTGAGCACACCGTACCGCACCTCTATTCACCGAAGAGATGATGCGTCGCACCCTTGTTGCGATGAACTGGCGTGACCAGGGCATCAGCTACATGAAGTACCTGAACGTGTGCACTGAGGCGCTGCACATGGCCACGAAGGACCGCAGCAAGGCCAAGTACGCCAAGTTCTCCTCGCCTAACTACGTGGCCATGAAGCCTGATGGGACCGGCACCATGGAGCTGATTAACAAGGTACCCGCCTTCCCCAAGGATTACTAAGAATTACATTGTGTGTGTGCGTGCGTGCGTGTGTGACACTGGGCCACACCCTTATCGGTGAGAGCATGAGATTGGGGATGACGGGAAGAGAAGCAGGGGAGCATGTCCCTCTCTCCATCTTTCCCCCTCCTTACCACCCTTTTTTCACTGGTGTTGGAAGGAGACGCAGTGGCTCTTATATTACTCGCTTTGAGGTTTCACAGGCCGCTCACATATGATGGATGCAGTGTGTATGTGTATCCGAGATGGTGAGAGAAGAGAGAATAAGGTGGACACAACACACATTGGGAGTGTGCTAATAGTAATAGGAGCTTCGTACTTGTATTCGTACGATGAAGAGTATCTTTTAGGGGACAATCGTAAATCAGCAATGCCATCGCCTTTTTTCCTCGTCCGTTCTCCTCCTCCCCCCCCTCCGTGTTCGAGAGCACATCTTATGGCTTCCTATGCGGCAATTCTCTACTCGTTGTATTAGTCCATGGCTTCCCGGTGTGTGCACATATCATTACTTCCTTCGCTCTACCTCTCCCCCACTTCGCTCTCCCCTCTGTTACACACATATATATATATATATATGTTCATATTAATTGCCTTTGAAGCAGTCACACAGGTCACTGTGCGTGTTTTTTTTTCTAGGTGCGCCTTCAGGGATCTCGTTGGCTGTAGAGTCAGAGAGAGCGTGTGTGGAAGGGAGAACGAGCGCGGGAGAGAATGCCGTGGTATCTCAGTACATTCCGTGTTAGCTTCTGCGCCATCTATTCGTTCTTCGCCATCGTCCAAGCCAAGTGGATCGTCGAGACTGAGGACCGCTTCCGGCGCTCGTCGACATGGAAGCCAGCAGTTGGCACAATTTTTGACCACAGAATAGTACTCAACCGCGGCGGCTCCAGCTATGTGAGGTACCGCTTTAAGGTGGATGGGCAAGAGTACGTTGGTGACCGATTCCGAAGTGGGGGCATCCACAAGGAGGAGCGTGTCGGTAACCCAGCGCTCCTCGGCGCGGGAACTGAGCTGGTGATCTATTACAATCCAGCAGACCCCTCTGAGAGCGCGATCAAACTGCAGAGTGATAGGGCGGCGGAGTCGGTGTTTGCTGTTGGCATCGCAATTTCTCTTCTGATTGCCTACCGGTCAGTGCGGTGCGAGACCATCCTACCAAACATGTTTTACCGCTTCCTAGGTGCCAACCGGCGTATCGGTGGAATCACTGGTCTTAAGCAAGCCCGGACGCATTCACAGCAAAAGATGAAGTATGGGAAGCACACTGGTGCATCACAGTAGCCTCCGTGTATAATGCTCTAGCAGCAACTACAACTCACGTACACACACAAAATAACACACACACACACACATATATATATATATGTACATATGAGGGCGAAGCCAAACCCAGTACCTATGAGGTGGTGTCTTTGTGACAACATCACGTAACTTCAGCTTCTCTCGCACTGCCATTGCCGTCATCGTTGTGGTCCACTAGCGACTCTCAGTAGTCCATGTATTGCTACTGCCTCTAAAGAGCTATTTTCTCGTGTTTTTTTCTGTAGTGCGATAGTTCGGCAGAGACGCCTATTCTTATATATATATATTTGCGAGTTGGCGTTGTTGTTGCCGGCTTGCATTCAACCATCCCCTAACCGGTTTATCTGAGTGAGTTGCGCGCTCACTGACCAAGTGCTGTAAACCGACGTTCTTGCTTTCCTATAGCACATAGAAAGGGGGCGGGGGGTGCGTGGAAGAAGAGAGAGAACAATTAAGCACACCAGTTCTCGTCAAACAACAGAAAGACAATTGCTGTTGCTTATAGAATAGGACAAAAAAGAAAAGAAGATCAAGCGCTGCTTAGGGTGAGCTGTGGGGAATGATATCCGATAGCCCCTCAGCGGCGAGTGAGGCGGCGGCGGCGTCGAGACGGCCATCAAACCAGATTAGTGGTGCGAAGCGTCCACGTTCAAGTCTGATAGAGTTCGATGTGGAGGAGGTGAAGCAATCCCTTGGTGTGGATGGAACCTACATGGTACTAGGGATCGATGAGGCGGGGCGAGGTCCGGTAGTGGGCTCCATGATCTACTCGGGCGCCATGATCACCTTGGACGAACATGACCAGCTGGTGGATCACTGCCACGTGGCGGACAGCAAGATGCTGGACGGCAGCCATCGGGTGGAGGCACTGAGACGTCTAGGAGAGCTCAAGTCCTTGCGCACCTTCACGGTTGCCGTCACCCCGGCTGACATCGCAGCCGCCATGACGGGTCGCCACGGTCGCAACCTAAACACCCTTAGCCACGACGCCGCAATGCGAATTATCTCCGAGGCGACACTGGCAGCTTCTGGAAAGCTCTGCGCTGTGTACGTGGACACTGTCGGGCCCCCAGAGTCCTACCAACACAAACTCTCTGGTCGCTTCCCGCACCTGCGTGCGATTGTAGCCAAAAGGGCGGACAGCAAGTATCCAGTAGTGTCCGCAGCCTCGATTGTTGCCAAGACGACGCGTGATGATTCGGTGGAGGCGCTGGGGGTAAACGTAGGATGTGGATACCCGAGCGACCCAAAGACCACCGCGTGGGTGCGAACCCATCTGCATCGCTTCTTTGTATTTGACCGATCGCATGACTTTGTGCGACTGTCGTGGGGGCCGGTGGTGCAGCTTAGTAACGACCCGAAGGTGTGCGTCCCGGTCACATTCCAGCAGGATGAGGAGAATGAGACGAAGAGAAAGGGGGCCTTGGCGGTCGCGGACAGTAGTCAGCGGCGTCTGTGCTTCATGGCTCCACCGCCGCGCCGCCACCCTGTCTTTGCACACATACTTAAATTGTCCACAGTGACGACACTTCAATTATAGATATCTTTCCGTGCTCCCTGTGTAGTCAGACCACCGCTTGACGCGCAAAAGGTGTGGCGGCGCGACTGCGCATACCTCATTCAATGCATAGATGCAGTGCTTTCCTTTCTTCTCCTGTAGCCGTGGACTTCTCGGCTCACCGAGCTTGTGAAAAACCTTGCCGGAGCGTGTTCAGGTGGAGAGGCCTTGTGTGTGTGTGTGCGCTGGTGCGTAGTTTTTTGCCCTCACCTCTCCGCTGCCGCGGCGGAGGGGAAATCAACAATTACCTCTGTATGACACGATGGCAGTGCAGCAGGAGTGTCTTCAGCAGCGCTCCCCCCTCCTCCTCCCCTCATTCTACTATTGAGGTTTTTTTTCTAAACGATGCTCTATGATGTACTCACATGAAAAAGCGATCTCTTCTCCTCTTGTCCGATTTTACTGTTTTGTAATTATTACTTATTAATGTGTGTGCCAACAACAATTACGAACAGGAACAAGCAACAACGACAATCGTAAGAGGATTTGAGTCGGCAAGAAGCGGTTCGGTAGCTTACCTAACCACCCTCCTCGCTCATCAATCTTCTGGCCCCGTTCTCCATTTTTATCACTCGCTTCACCCTGAGAGCAGAGCGCACATACCTGAACCAGCCCTAACCCAAGCACAGCACGCGCTTCGATGTCCCCGGCAAAAGATAGACGCGCGGCTGGTCGCGGCCGCGTCTCCGAGAAGGTGAGTGCCTTTCTCTCTTGCCCCCTCGTTGCACTGTGCATCACCGTAGCCATCCGCCTGGCGGTGTATTATTACCGCCCAAATATCGAGACATTGGCGGCCTCCAAGACTCTTTGGCAGCCCACCCTGGCGGAGATTACAAACGCCACGCCTGGAGCAATGGGTGTCGGCAGCTACGACGAGGCGCTCCTGACGCCGGCCTTCTTTTCCTCAGAGAGGAGGCAGTTGTTTCACCCACTGGCCTTGCGATTTGCCGCCACGATGCCCTCCACTGAGGTGGCGACGTGGCGCGGTTTGGTGCACTGGCGCGACACCTTCACCGCCCCTCTCCCAGACCATCTAGTTTCCTTGGCGCCCTGGTATGTCCGGTACATGCCCTCGGTACTCAGCAAGCCACCACTGACCGTCATTTGGCTCTCCCTCTGCGACGGCTTAACGGCGTACATTGTATCGGACTGGCCCTCCTGCACCCCGTGGCTCCTGTACCCATTCTTTGTGATCAGTCCATTTAGCATCCTGCCCGCTGCGTGGGAGTCACTGGTGCCATTGGAGTGCGCGGCGCTGGCGGTAGTGATGCATTGCTGCTGGCGACGCCGGCGGAGTCCATTTCTGCTGGCCATCGCGGTGGCTGTGGCGGTAGCCCTGGGGAGCAGCTTCGTTGCTCTGCCAGTCGCGCTGCTCTACCCAGTCGGTGTGCGGAAAACCCGCGACGCACTCCTGGCCGGGGTCGTCGCGGCGGCGGCGTTGTCGGCCTACGCGACTGGGTATCTATATAGCACCGAGCAGCTCTCCTTGCGTGTTGCCCTCCATGCACCACCTGACTGCGGAACAGTGTGGTACGTCCGTCAGGTGGTCCTCCCCACCTTTGCGCGCTGTCTCGAGCTTTTGCAGGTGCAGCTCCCAGTCTACATCACCATTATGGTCGCCTTTAGCATGCCTAGCTTCCGCCGCGTGGTTGGGCCGGGTGGGAAGGTGTTCGAGCCCCTCTTCGTGGATAGAAAGGTGTGCCTCACTCTCTTCGCGCTCATGTTCTCTGTGCTTCTCCGGAGGGAACTGACGATCCCATACTGCGCACTTGTGCTGCTTTTCATCTACTCCTCGCTCAACCTCAAGGCCAGCGCGACGGTGACCACGACTGACATGACAGTGGAGCGCAACCCGTACGTGCGTGTGCGGTTGATTGTGCCGTTCTTCATTGTCCTGCTTAGTCTGCCGATGGAGCTGAGCTTCTACACGGGTTGGGTCTTGCGAGAGGTTGCCAACGGCAACTGGATCTTCTTCTCGCAGGTTGGGTTCGTTATTGCTGCGACGGTCTTCACCTTGATCTGGTTTAACGAATTGGTGAAGGATGCACTCATGATGGAACGCGCGCTCTCAAAAGCGGAACCCAATGCCTCTACCTTGCCACCCCTCACTGCAATGAGAACAGAGAAGAAGAGCAGCAGCACGCTGGCCTCGTAGACCCAGTGTGCTTGCTTCGTACATAGTCAATACTGCCTGGGTTGATATTTGTTTGTGTGCGTGTATGTGTATGCGTGCTTGTGGCGCACTTGTTACATCAAGAACGATTCCAAGACTAAAAGGAAAGAAAGAGGGAAGCTGCTTGGTGCCTTAGCGATGTCGTCATGCGTGGACGAGTCTAGGTCTTTAAGACAACCAACACAGCATTCACACACGCTTCCCTTCCCACTTCTTTAGTTGTCACATACATTACATGTGTGTTTATTATTTTGACTCCCCTCTCTACTCCTTTTCTCTTCCATTCTTCCTCACGCCACAGTGCTTATCCGCGACTAGAATTGGTTGATTGAGAGTAACACACTCACAAGTACTATTCCGTTCAAGTAACATACACTTACTCCGAGAAGAAACGGAGCAGGACATTAACACAAAAAAGCAACAAACAAATCCCCCCCAAAACAGTAGTAGTTTTGCTGCAAGTCAGCATTGCTTATCACCAGCTCTAGAGTGGCAGTAAGTGTTTCTTGACGGGTATAGCGAGCACCGTTACGTGGGTTATCGCACAAGAGGGTAGCATTACCACATCGATCGGCTTCAGCGGGATTTCTTTTTTTTTTCTGTGCTCTATTTTATTATTATTACTGGTTTATCGGGGCGTTAGCGGTTTTCTACACAAGACATAAAGCCTTTAGTATATATATATATATATATATATATATATATACGCATATATTTACCACTACGCGCATTCTTCCCAACAAAACAACTTTTGTTTCCGTCTTTTTGCAGACAAATTTAAATATTTCTTTTGCTAACTTCACGAAAGTGGCTGTGTGTGTGTGTGTCTGTGCGCTCAATACAGCGGGCACTGTATATATATAGTGGATGTTTTTCTCCCCCTTCTTTAACCATTTTTCTCTTTAGCTGTGCTGTTGAGTGACACCATTCAGTATCTTTGCGTTCCTATACAGCCGCCCCGTTCTAATTAGTTTCTCACTCTTGTTACTTTGTGTTTGTGTTCATTTTAACATATATACATATAATCGCACTTGTGCTGTGATTGCCCTCTCTAGCTTGCTTCTCCCATTTGTTCTGTTTCACCAGCTCTTGTAGAAGGGCGCGCTTACCTGGACTGCGTGTTGCAATAACCGCCGCAGTACAGCACGAAGAACAACAACAAAAATTGGCAACAGCAGCAATGACATGTTATTCTCACAGATTCTTCATGGGCAGGGGCCGGGCCTCATCTCTCGCACGTCCTGCATCGATGCTAGCTGTCATGGGTGTGCTTCTTGTGTGTCTGTGTCTCAGCGGCAGCACGACGACGGTGCGCACTCCATCTGCCGTGCACGGCCTCGCCTCGATACTGCCCTCGCACTGGAGTGGACGGGGCGGGAGCAGGGTTGCGCACGCGGCCAACAAGAGTGAGACGGGCATGCTGACTGAACGCCGGCCTGCGCACACACCAGCTGGCAACGGGCCAGTGGCCTCCCTGCGCCAGGCCTGCGCGCAGGAGCTGCGGCACCACTGCGGGCGGGACGACAAGGTGGGGCTGCAGTGTCTCGTCCACCACTACGCCACCACCTCGCAAGGGCGGATGGGGGCTGGCGCTGGAGCAGGTCAGCAGGCGGGCCCTCCTGACGATGCCGCGGGGTACTCTGCCGTGTGTAGGTCGTGGCTTGACTCTCGTGACGCCTGCGTGCGCTTCACCCAAGCCCACGGCGAGGACCTCTGCGCCGAGGCACAAAACGCCCGTGAGTGTCTGCGACAAGTGGCACCTCCGCTGCTTCCAAAGGAGTGCTCGACCAGCGACTACTATCACAGCGTGCGCCTTGTTGGGAGGCTGCGCCGCCGCCGCGTCGCGCGGGACACCCACCCTCAAGACACAGAGTAGTGTCACTCGCTCTTTTTTAGGAAAGGGGGTCCACTTGCTGAGGCACAAGTCCGTTGGGCCAGTTAGACCGGAGAGAGAGAATGGGTCTCTAAGGAAGAGGATGAGTCAGCGTGTGCCCGCTTCTTTCACTACGTCTATCTGTAAGTAGGTTTCAATGACACACATGCATCTCCACGAGTATGTACCGCGATCATATATATATATATATATATATATATATATTATTTATCCGCCTCAGGCTTCAACGCTTGATCTACTTGCTGTTGTATATACACGTATATACACGTATATATACGTATATATATATATATATATATATATATATATATATATTGGGTCAAGCGAAGTCACTAGATTGCTTAAACAGAGAGTGCGCCACTCATGCGTAACGATAGGGTCCACTGTAAGATGGATTCACCGATAAAACCCTCGATACCCGTTGCGATATGTTGGGGCAGCTTTTTGCAACTTGGACGCTTCCCATATATAAACACATATATATCTATTTCTCTCTGCTGTAGGCATCGCTGTCTGAGCTTTGTTACTATTTTGGTTTCTTCGTTTTGTAGACGCGTGCGTATGTGCGTGTTAGTGTTGGGTTCACCCTTTTTCGCTGTTCTTTTTTCCTTTGCTGCTTTTTGCCTTTTCAGGAGATTATGATGATGAATATATCTGTCCTTGGAGTTCATTGTGGATGTCGCATGCCAGAGCGCCGCTGTGTTTGCGTTAGAATCTGGAGTAAGGAAGAGTAATGAGAAAATTAATGTGAGGTTTGCAAACTCACACGTGTTATTAGTGCTCGGATCAAGGCAGCGTGCACAAATAAATAGGGTGTTGGTGAGTGGCATCCCGCGCCGCGGGTGTGTGTAGACGGTGCCTCATTTATTACAGTGGCAGTATGCCATCATCACTAGTCACGGGAGCCTTCCTTACTCCTTTTTCATTTTCCTTCTTTCTTTACGTTATTATTATTATTTGATCATCCTTATATGCATACACTTTGACTAAGATGGCCCCCCCCACGCCCAGAAAAAAAAGGTGCCTTTGCTGGTATTTACCATTGTACTCCCTCTCCCCTACTGTATATTCCCTTTAGTCCCGCTACAAACAACTTCTGGACGGCTACCACCCACATATGTATATATATATATATACATATATGTCACAGACCACATCTTTCAGCCAACTTTTTTTTTGCTTCGCAGGTAGTCGCTATCGCGACCATATGTATCGTAGTGTGGTCATTTGTGCAGACTGGTGACCGGGGGAGTAGTGATGCACGAATTGCACGCCATTGGTCCAGTCGAACAGACAGGACTCGGCTCACGAACAAACAGAAGACATTGCACGCTGGTAGCCAACGAACGCCTCGGCAAAAGCGAAGCTGTAGGCAGCAAGAGTAAGCGGGGAAGTTATCAACAAAGAAATGGGCTGAACTAGTCAAATGAATTCCCCCAAAGCATCCTCTCTGCCTTCTCAGCCCCATGTATTGTCGTTGCCGCTCATTTTTCTCATTCATTCTTTCTGTGAGCTACACATTGGAGCTGCGCTAACCTGTGGGCCGTGGACGTATGTAAGTACCGCATTCATTTTATTTATGGGGCGATGTCTAAAATAGTTGTTTCTATTTTTTGTAGTTTCCCAAAGTACAGGCTTGTACGCATGCGTGTGTGCTAGCAAGAGAGGACGAGTGCGGTGTTACGAACCACATGGCGCCTTCTTTGCACGATATGTGCGCTGAAAAAGAACACTGAGAAAACCATCAACTGGCTCTTTATGCGCAATGCGGTGTAGAGTACTCCCCACCCTTCCCTGTTGTTAACCTTACCTAATAACTCTCACCTGTACGCAAAATGCATTTCAACCAGTACATATATATATATATATATATAGACAAAATATCATCAGGGGATTCTATCAGGCGTGTGCGTCCTTCTATCAAGGTGACGATAAAATAGTTTTAGAGAGACAGTGACCAGTATATAAACGCACTCTCTCGCATTTTTGTTAAGTACACACTGTGCAGAGTGAGCATTGGTGTCTGGTCCTTGTGCACGTATGCCTGCAAGGAAGCAGTCTCTCTCGATCCCCCACCTTCACTGAGCCACTGGGAGGCTCCGCGCGCAAGAGCGGCCATCGTGTCCTCATAGTGCATTCGTTCACTGACGTATACCTTTATACGATTTTTTTTCCCTTTTTCAAATGATGTGCTGACCGTATAAATCATTTTTACTGATGTGTCTTGTGCTACTCTCCGCTCTGTGTTTTTTTTTCTCTCTCCGTCTCCTCCGCTCTATGTTGTTATTCTCGTGTTTAGACCGGTGCGGTGCTGGATATGATCGTATATAGCAGGATATCTTACTCCCTATTGAGCTGTTTTGTAGAGGACACTCCGTCCTCCCACTAGTTCTTTGTGATGGTTTGATACGAACGCGCGGTGCTCACATGTTTGCATTTTTTTTCCCTTTACTCTGCTGTATATGGGTTGTGCGTATGTCTCGATACGGGAATGTGGAGTCACAGTGTTATGACGGTGACAATGAACTTGTGCAGGTATTATGAATCCTTTTAGATAAAAAAAGGTACATGAAAAGGGAAATGAAGCACATGAATATATATATATATATACCGGAAGCACAATACATGTAGCACTTGGGGAGGGGGTGCGTATGTGGCTGCGTCTATCAGAGACCACACCACTACAGTGAAAGGGATGGTGATTTTTGTTTTTCCGGATGGAAGAGCAGCTACGGACACTATTGACCATGGTTGTGCAGAATGTGGTGTAACGACTACATGGCTTCTCCCTTTTTTGTGTACTTCCTCGTCACCTATGGTGCTGGTGTGTGTGAGCAACATGAATGGGGCTCTTGTCTGAGGAATGGCAAAGGGCCCCTACCACACCGCACGCATTGAGTGCTATGTCCACCAAGGAAGAAAAGAGTTTACTGATATTGTTGTCGCTGCGAGAGGGTTGTGCGAGATAGATATTTTTCCCTTTTTCTTATTGTTTCTGGGCTTCGCTTCCCCCCCTCTCCTCCCGTCCACCTTCTCCTCTCAAGTAGACGATGGGCCCTCTTCGCTGCCCAGAGAGAGAGGACGAGGAGGTGTTTGGGTACTTCTATTGTAAGTTCTGCAACCCGGTAGAACAAGTGTCAGGCACACCGCCACCACCAATAGTGAATATACATATATACACTTGCAAAGCACACATTCACACTGATGGGAAGTGATTTCAGGCAGTCACCTTGGGTGAGGACGTTCCCTTCATATGTGCGCACGTGTCTGCACTGGTGCGTTGGGTGCTTGTATGTACTGCAGGCTCAGACTTCTATTCCACTTGGATAAAAGAAAGAAACACTAACAAAAGTATGTTGAGTGAAGCCCGCCCTCACTGCTCCCCAAGTTGCAACATTTTTTCCCTTTTATCGTTGTGCTCTCCTGCCCAAGTCGAACGGCTGTTTGCTTCTTGCCCACCTGCACGCCTGCTCTGCAAGTAGTATTGTGCTTTGTCTTCTTCTCGCACACCTCACTTTACTTTACACCACTGCATACATACAGTTGTGCGTACATTTAAGGACCAATCTACGGGTATAGCCCCTCGCCCCTCTCACCCTCCTTCGCCTCGATCGTTGCAAGAGTGCGGTGTGTGCCAGCGCACTAGGCCCCCCCTCCGCCCTATCATCACGCAAGCGGTGCCCAATTAATGCGCTTAGGGCAAAAAGAGAAGAGAACAACAAAATAAGTTGATCATTGAGGCTGCGTGCCATGGCACCCCGTGTGTCCCCTTTGGTGATCATCTCGCTAGCCATTGGATATATCGCGTGGGGTACCGTTCAAACCCTCAGCCTTAAATGGGCAGATGGCCTCTATGCACCCGATCGTTTTACGGCACTCCAGCCGCTTTCTAGTGACGATGGCAGCAGTGTGGTCGTCACTCCGGAGTTGCTGTACTCCTTTGCCCACCCCTTCACGCAGGCTTTCTTCATGTTTTGCGCAGAGGCACTCTGCTTGGTGGTCTTTGGGCTGATGCTATTATATAAGCGCTATTTCCACATGGTCTTCAAGGGGGAGGGTGCACCTCGCACCCTCGTTAGGGGTGAGGATGTGAGTCTTCCCTGCAATCCCGGTGTGTGGCTGCTCACATCAGGGGCCGACTTCATTGCGAGCATTATGCAGAATGTCGGTATGATGCTCACCTACGCCTCAGTCTACCAGATGCTGCGCGGCGCTACTGTCTTCTGGATCGCCATGATTTCGTACGTGTGGCTGGGTCGGCGCTTCACGAAGGTGGAGTTGTGGGGTATGGGGTTCGTCGTGTTGGGTCTCACGCTGGTAGGGCTCAGCTCTATCCTCCGACTACGCGCATCGAGTTCGCCACCCGGTACAGCTGGCGCGCACGAGTACCAGATGATCGGCAACATACTTGTCGTCTCTGCACAGATCCTGCATGCCTACCAGGGTGTGTGTCAGGAGCGGCTGTTCAGTCTTTACCGCATCCCGCCCCTGCAAATGGTGGGCATCGAAGGAGTCTATGGCATCGGCATGTCACTGACCCTGCTGGCGCTCCTTCAGCTCATACCCACCGCAAGCTGGGGCCACAATCTCGGGATAGTCCGCGAGGCTGTACATTTGGGGAGCGGCACCTCAGCGGGCAGCGAACTCAATACGCGTGCTACGACCACCGTGGCGGCGGACTACCGTAACGTGATGTGGCTAAAGACCCGCGGCGGTACCGCACGAGTGCCTTACGGCGATATGGTACTCGCCTTTGATCAGATTTCGCAGTCGACTCCTTGCCTGATCAGCACACTCACTTACATTGCCGCTGGTGTTTTCTACAACGACTGTCAGTTGGCGATTATCAAGCACCTGTCCGCGGCAGCCACCGTGATGATGGGATCCCTGCGCAATGTGAGTGTGTGGGCAGTGTGCTTGATGCTTCCAACAGTTTTCCACGAGACGTTCAACATTGTTCAGTTTATTGGCTTCATTTTCCTAGTCCTGGGAAATGTGCTCTTCCAACGTGTGTGGTTCAGTCACTTTGACCAACTCTTGCCGGCTGCCATGGTGGAGAGGTGCCCGCTACTCTTCAAGGACTTCCCGCCGGCCGTCACCGCAGACGTCGTGATCGAGGCGGACTCTCCTGCAAGCGATAAAATCAACAGCGACAGCAGTGTTGCTACGCAAGGGTAGTGATAAGACCGGGTAACTGTGGAAGAGGGAGTGCTTACGCACACAGTGGTGTCTCTGTGTCTGGTAGCATCTCTCTTCTTAGCTCAGTAACTCCCTGTGCTTGTGCGTACGGAAATACATACTCGCGATGATATATATATATATATATATATACATGCATCAGCAAATCGAATCTACTACCATCTTATTCAGTTCCATTGGTGCCCCCTTTTTTTTATGTGCGCGCACGCAAGCACACACAGGCGCACTCACAAAACGTACGAAAAGCGTGAGTGCTCGCCTGGCACTCAGAGGTGTCACGCCCTTACGCTGTAAATGGGGACGAGGATTGCGCTCTGACGTGAGTGTGACACTGTGATAGTCACCGCATGTTTATCTCCCCTTAAAATGTCATTTTGCTCAGCGGCGTTGCTGCATCCAATACATAATCTATACTACTTTACTCTCAGCTACGATCGCACTTCAGTTCAGAGCGGTGGGGTTTTGTTGTCAACACGATCCTTGCATCAGTAGTTGGTGCTCGCGATTTCCATTTCCTACTCGAGTCTCTTCCCGCCCTTTGCATATTGTGCATGCGTACTGCTTTGAACTTTATCTTGCTGCTGTTGAATACGTCGTGCACAGCGTTGGAAAAAGAGACGCTACGAGAGCGTTCCACACACACACACACACACAGATTTTAAACAAACGGGCGCCTGATGCTCTCCACTGCTCCGCCGCTAGTCTTGCACAGCAAGCGCGACGCGAGCGCGGTGGAGGCGCGGCTAGAGGACTGCACGAGCAACGCACCGGACACTACACATTTGGTGGCATCACAGCCAGTCTCCCCCATTCTCTCCGAGGACGCGACGCTGAGGTCATCTGACTTCCACAGCCCCCTTAGCGCTACCTACACGGATACAAGCTCAGTGCTACCGTGGAGAAGCGCCCGCCATTCCAGGTGGGCTCTCAGTGAGCGGAGAACCTGTTCACCAACTTCCTGTCGACAGGCGACGGAGAATTCTGTAGATTTGTATTCGATGACTGCGGCGTTGTCACCACTCGGTGATGCAGCGCGCAGTGACAGTGAGGAGAACCTGGGGGAAGAGGTCGAGGAAGAGGTCGAGGAGTCGGGTCACATGAATGGCTCACCGAGTGAGATGTGTGAGGATGTCAATGGGAGTGTGTACGCCACCACACTGGCAACTACAGAGGAGGGGGAGCGCACCACTGTGCTGCTGGAGGAGGAGGAGCAGCGCCGATGCCTTTACCGCGCCTGTCGGTCGATTGTGCCGCTGATTCGCATTCACTTAGCGGACGGGAGAGTGGGGACGTCTAGAGTGGACATGCTGTCGTCCATTCCCAGCACGAACGCTACACCAGCCACTCCACCTCTGCTGAGCGTGTCCAGCGATGCTGGGATCATGGTGCCCATTGATCAGTCAGCGGCCACTGCACACTTGGTGGACTCGAAACAGCGACGGCCCCCACCGGTTGTGGTGCACTTCTCCCCCGCACCGCTGGAGGAATCGGGACGGCCTGCGCAAGCTCGAAGCGACTGGAGGCAGCGTGCCCCTACGCAGGAGTCCGTTGCACTCGACAGAACTGATGGGAGCCAGCTTACTATCGGAAACCGGTGGCGTCGCGGTCTCTTCAGTCCAGCGACAGAGCTCCGTTGGCAGTCGAGCATCAACCTCAGTCGAGTGGAAGACGATCCAACCCTTCTTAGAACGTTAGCACTCGGACGGGAGCCCACTAGCTCACTTCAAAGTCGCTACCTGTTCGGGGTACCTTCGCCACTCACAGCTGCGTTGGATACCTCCACGACGGTGCCGCTCACAGTACTTACACCACCGCCACCGTCGTGGACAGTGGACTCTGCAACTAGCGTCCCACATTTTTCATGGAGCGCTCCCCAGTATAGACTCGCGGGGGTCTACAGTTCCTCACGGTCGCCGCCGCCACCACCTCCTCAGCAGCCGCAGCCGCAGCCGCATCCTGTGGGGCCCGCTGCCACAGACCTGCGACGTGACACTGGTAGGGTCTCCATGAGGCGACGGGAGAGCCAAAGAAATCCCCGCGCCAAGGCTAGCTGGAATGGCAGCACAAACCCTCAGAGCCTCTCAGCGGCCGCTGCAGCTGGTGTGACCGCTCCCGCGGCACCGCGCCGCGCTGAAGCGACCGAGCGGTTCGCCGCATACGCACAATACAATCGCTTCTATCACCGCGTTTACGGTGAGGACGCCGCCACGGTGGCACATGGGAGGGAATGGGGGCCGAGTGAGTCGCTGAGAGCGGGCACCGCCCCGTCTTCGGTAGGGCGATCACAGAGGGCTCATGTAGATCCCGGCACGCGCGCACACCAGACGGATGTTAAGCAAGCACGCCATCGAACCCAAGCCACGTCACGAGGGCCAGCACATGCAACCAGCAGCCGACGAGCAGTGAGCATGGAGAGACGGCCGGACACTCGTCCCCACCAGCCTCTCTGGGCAGTGGACGGCCGCACTGCATCAGCAACCGGCAGATTGCAGGCCCACGAGCGCGGTGGCACCATTGTTCTCTTTGATGCGTCGCTCGCCCTGCGTCACCTCCCGCGGCCGTCGTCGATGTTACTGGAGCGAGTGGACCGGATAGAGAGGTTGGAGAGCAGCAGTCGCGCGGCGGTGGAGTGTGAGTGGATGGAGGACTATAGTCTGCTGCTCCGCCTCTTCATTGCCAGTGGCACACGTCTACTGCTCTTGGCAGGCCCGGTCGTCGTGGACGACGAGGTGACCGTGAAGAAGGATGGGTGGGAGCTAGTGCCCTCGGAGAGTCTGTTCGTGGATGGCTACTGACGCCACTCCGCATTCGGCATTTGTGAGTGAAACTGACTTTTCTCGCCACGCACCTAACGTTGTCTTTATTTATTTTGTCCAGATACTCCTTGCATCGTCATGCATGCGGCACATGTGACTCGGCACGCGCCTGCGGTGCTTGCGAGATGGTAGCTCTATGGAATCTCCCATAATCATCACCAACAGCGTCCCCTCTCTCTTCTCCTCATCGTCATTGACCTTTTGTTTTTCTCTGATCTCTGTTGAACTGTTTTCGAGGAGGGTGGTGGTGGTGGCAACTCTCGCACAACGGAAGTAGGTAACGGCCTGCATAGCTGCCGATTCGTAATAGTATTTCCCTGCTGTTCTGGAGAGCTCATGTACGCAACGTGCTGCAAATGCCAATCCGGACAGCGGCTTACGCTGCGTACCGCGGCAGCCGTGGCGCGTTCCTACGCTGTCCTGCGTGACGCCCACAAGAGCGCACCTGAGATCGACAGTGGCTGTGGTGCACATGTCTACAGTGCAGATCCCTGTAAGCCTCGCCCAGCCGCACGGACGACACAGCCTAGGCAGCGGCTAGACTCGCTCTGGCGTAGCCTCGAGCACCAGCAGCAGCTCCTCTTCACCGCCGCACACGCGGTGGGCAGTGGCGACGCAGTCACCCTCCCCCAATCCGCCAGCATAGCACACATGGAGGGGAGGGCGGCGCAGGTGGCCTGTGGGTTTGCCACGGCAGAGGAGAGGGTGCCATCCGGCAGCGGCGGCGGCGCACCGCCTGCCCGCCGGTCGGCGACGGTGATGAGCAGACATA
>JAODGE020009199.1:0-14283 GCA_027574965.2 Ecitophya simulans
ACCCCTCGCCACGCCCCCTATTATTATCCCCACTCTCATCCCCTCCAGAAAGGCGCGATTTTAGGCCCCTCTAAATTTACACGTAAAATTGAGCTCGAACCGGCCTTCCTATGCTACTCGCGGCGGCTTGCAAACTTTTTAGACTTAGGTTTATTTATTAGGTTTTAATTAGCTCTCTTTCTAGTGCTGACTGACTGTCGAAGCATTCTCGTGATTTAAAATTTAAGTAAAATACGGTTGGAATGAGCTAGATTTACACTAG
This sequence comes from Ecitophya simulans, assembly GCA_027574965.2. Classification (NCBI taxonomy): domain Eukaryota; kingdom Metazoa; phylum Arthropoda; class Insecta; order Coleoptera; family Staphylinidae; genus Ecitophya; species Ecitophya simulans. The sequence goes on from JAODGE020009199.1 coordinate 263, forward strand.
CATCCACCATATTCGAGTATTGTGCTGAAATAATTGGAATGAAATACTCATTGGCATTATCACAACACATTACATACAAACATATAGTTCTGTTTCAATCCCGGTTTATGTTACAAAATGAGACATGGAATCCAACGTAAAATTTAAAGCCTTTTTGCAACTGCCATGCCACATTAAACCAAATTTTTTCTTTGACTTATCCAATTTTATTTAAATTTGGCAGACATAGTTTTTAGAACTAATCAAAACTAAATTTTTGTTGTAAATTAAATTGTTGTTAAATTATAGCGTTTTGAAGTTTGGAGAATAGACAAAAATAAACATCAAATATGTCACTTTGTCGAAATAAGTTTTGGGGTCAGGTGTTTTTAATAATTCATTTTATTAATTTTCAGCTGAGAAATTATAAAAACTATTAGATTTTACCTAAAAATTACTATTATAAATGTTTTTTTAAGTAATAATACTATAAAATTCTATAAAATACTATAAACTTCAACGGTCTTTATAACACGGCAAATATGTAATTTTGAAAATAACGTGTTTTGAACATTTTGGTTCATTGACAAAAATTTAAAACATAAAAACTTCTGAAAGATAAAACATTTTACAAAAGAAAGCGTATTTCTGATCTGTATTCAAATTGAGGAGGTGAAAAAATGATGTTCGGTTTGACGCGGAATGACCAATAATTGCAATTAATTTACCTAAACTAGACCTGAAAAGTGCGGTCGACAATTCACACGTCAGTAAGCAATTTGAGCAATTAACCGGTTATAATAACATAACAAATACTTCTGAAAATGTTCAACACAGTTACAAATTTACTGTTTGCATTTGTTCGTATTGATAAAAAATCTTTTATTTGCATTTTCCAAACAAATTGTATTAAAATGTTGACAATTCAATCGCATGATCAAAATGTGCAAATTAGAAAGATTTTGCAAGAAGACGAGGAACATATCGACCACTTTTTAAAAATATTGAAAAAGTGGATTGATTTTTATAATTTTATTTGAGTAATTATTATTTGAGTAATTGTAAATACAATTTGAATAAAACTAAACTAAAACTTGAATTGTATTTTGTCTACAAGAAACGTAACCCCAACGTGTTTTGTTTCTAAGAATTTACTGACGCGGAGAACAAAGCTTTGGAAAATTTGTGACTTTTTTGAGTCGATGTGTTTGTGCTATGAAATATTTATTACTGTGTGTTTTAGTTATATAATTCAAAGTAGTAAACTGACATTAGATAGTTATAATATCATATGTACAGGATTTCGTTGGACAGACACAACCGAAAGTGATATGCACGTTGTAAATAAATAGACCGCACTGTTTTGTAAATTTTTGTTAATTTTTAATTCATTTCTATAATAAAGTATAAACTAATAAATATTCAGTTACGTACAAAGTAAACCACAATTTAATCAATTCTGGAATAATTGTTGTTGTTAATCTCTAAAATCTGTCGCTCTCTATGTTGGCCGTAATAGTGACGCCATTTTAAAAACTCCTTATGGACTTGGCACAAAAAGTTTATCCGTCCCATATTGAAGGTATTCATATAACTTTTCTACCAGGTAAAAATGTTTTATAACAAGAAAATATGAAACCGGGTAGGACATTTTGCACAGTCATTAGTATGTTCACATTCCAGGAATTAATTGCTTCATTTAGTAGATTTCAGAAAAATTAATCATCTATAACAACAAACAAACATTATTATTTATTGTTTAATTATAGTTTTATATGGAAGCAGGAAATAAAAACATTAAAAAAATCAATTAGATTGCCTTCCGAAAGAAGCTGGCGGTACCCATGGACTTCCAGGCAAAACTTTGGTTTCTAGAACAGGAGAACCATATTGCAGGAGACATTCTTAAGAGTGTACGATATCAGTGCAATCGATGAAAATTTAATTGATCAGGTTAACTAGTTGGGTTCCCGTGACCACCAGCATAGTATGCATACAGATATGATACTGAATATTTAATGATAAATATTTTATAAGTATGACCGGATATCTGCCAATTTTCATACAATATTAATTTCCGGAATATGAAGGTTAATCGCGTAGAACCTCTTCATACTTCGCAAATTATTGATATGATAATCCGTTGCCGAGCAACGTCAAACACTCTTGCAATACTTTAAAATATTTTAGATTTGAATACGGTGCTGTATATGAGGAACGTTGACATCTATTAACAAACCAATAATTCTTTATATACAGAAGCTCAAGTTGTATTTTGTTTACAAAAACCGTTATCCCGAGGCATTTGTGTTATATGAATTTATTGACATGGAAAATGTTTGCGCGTCGATGGTAGGCGCGAACGGGTTTGCCAACACTACCCGTGTTGACGTTCCGCAAAGGTTTGTGATTGATTATAGCACACGACTAGGACACGTTTCTTTCGGAGCAAGCACCAACTTTATTCTAACCTCTCGATAGTCTAACCATCCCAAGCGGTTGATGGAGTCGAACTCAACTGACTTGCCGAATGTTTGTTTACAGGTAACCTCAGTTACACCCTTTTGTTTCACAGCTGCCTACAGCGGGATTCACCGGGTTACCATAACAAACGAAGCATTTTAAGTGGCCGTAACATACTGATGTTTGCGCGTGGATGGTAGGCGAGAACGGGTTTGCCAATACTACCCGTGTTGACGTTCCTCATTCTATCCTCTCGATAGTCTAACGATCCCAAATGGTTGATGAAGTCAAACTCAACTTACTTGCCGCATGTTTGTCTACAGGTAACCTTGGTTACACCCTTTTGTTTCACAGCTGCCCACTGCGGGATTCACCGGGTTAACATAAAAAACGAAACAATTTAAATGGCCGCAACAGAAAACAAGGCTTTGAATAATTTGTAAGTGTTTATTTTCGCAAATACTTGTAATACAGAATATTTATATTTATGTGTTGTAGTTATTTATTTGAGTCTAGTAAACTAACACTAGATGGTTATCAAGTTGGATGTGCAAGATTGCATTTGCCAGACACCACCAAATGTGATATAAGGGTTGTGAATAAATTAGTGGCAATGTTCAGTAAGTTTTTTTGTTGACTTTTTACGTAATAGGTATAATGTTGTGTATACTATTGTTTTGCTAGGCATATACAAAGCAAATCTTGATTGCATCAATGGAGAAATAGTTATCGTCATCAATTTCCAAAATTTGTCGCCTATTGTGTCCGGAGTAATATAACCCATTTCTCATACGCCTTGTAGACATAATACAAAAAGTTCATTCGTTTCGTGTTCGTGGTATTTATGTAACATTTCTGTCTGGATTTGCAATACCAATTGCAAAGGAAAAATGATTGTTAACGAGAAAATAAAAAGACGGGTAGGTCAACTTGCTGAGCCTTAATGCATCAATTACTTAAAAAATTAATTATTCAAAAAATAAGGAATTTTTGGAAAGTAGATAACTATTTTTGTTACAAAAAGTAACAACAAATTATTATTCAACATTAAATTGTAGATTCACCTAGAAACAGAAAATTAACAAATGAAGAACAATGTTTCATTGGAGTGCCTTCCAAAAAAATTTGGTGGTACCGATGGTACAATAAACGAAAACGTAGCAAAATGCATTCAAGTATTGCTGCAGGCAAAACATTGGTTTCTAGAACAAGAGAAAATACAAATGGTGGGAGACATTTCCAAGGACTTGTACGAAGAAAGCGGAATAGATGAGAATTTTGGCACGCAGGGCAGTTTTAGGAATTTAAACATTTATTAAAATAGATGCAAATCAACCTGTTCTGCTATAGTAAGAATCCAATATCCACTGCGACATTGGAATCAAGTAACAACATTTTCATTGCATCAATTGCGTCTTTTAGTACTACCTAGTATAATAGTAACCAATAATTACGCTCTGACTAACATTAATGTTAAAGTGCTTTTGTTTATGCTCTCTGTTCTATCTGTAATTTTAATGAAAACAAGAATGGGCAGATGAGCAAAATAAAATTGTAAATGTTTCGATTCGATTCGACTAGTGCGTCTGTTAGCGTGTTAAATAGCAGGAAAGTTTCCAATTCGTTGTCACAAACACATGAGATCAACTGTTAAATGTCATGAAATGTTACTGGGAATTTCCATATGCGCTTTACAAAATATATATTGGAAATAAATATAAATAGAAATAATAACAAAACCAATTTGTAAGCAAGCTGGAATGCTAGTGCATTGATGTTGATCTCTGTAGTGGGTATGTAGGAATGTTATCCTACGTCACATTTTTCTTGTACGGCCTTAAACTATGACAATTAGCAGCATTTTTAATGCACCTCACTTTAAAACAGAATAAGTATAAAACTAACAGCGTATCTTATTTTCTTTGTTATTAAACTCTCGCGACTGTTTGAATTCGGGGCACAGTTTACTAACGTTGCATAAAACGTTCTGAAATAAGAATATAAAAATTGAGCCATGTATTAAGAACATACACAGAGTCACAACTTAGATAATATGTTATTTTATGTTAAAATGGAAAGGAAAACTGACCAGATTTACAATTTTAATGAAACAGATATTTTGTCCTTCTACTTGATTTATCAAAATGCATTGTTTTTTTTGTGTTACAAGAGTTAATGTAAATTACGCTCTGAATATGCTAAATTTACGTTGGCATTCATATTGTTTGAATATTGTGTCAACGTGGTTATTATAAAATACTCTAGAGCACTATCAAAACACACTACAACTATATTATTCTGTTTCAATTCAATCTGTTTCATTTCAATTCAATTCTGGCTTACGTTACAAAATTGAACATTGAATTCAACGTGAAATTCGCCATTTTTAACGTTAAGTTGCCCGCAAAAAAGCTTTCTGTTAATAAGGCGCGTAGAAACAGAAAGAGACGGACAACATTACATAAGTTAGTATGCAATTAGGTTAATAAAATTAAAATTAACCCGTTATAATAACACGGAAATAAATAACAATAATTTACCAGAATACCATTATAAATACCTAGCTCTGCATGCGTTTAGACAACAACGATACTAAAAACAACTCTGCTGTTCCGGATCAGCATTGATGTTGATCTCTGTAGTGGGTATGTAGGAATGTTATCTTACGTCACATTTTTCTTATACGGCCCTAAACAATGATAGTTAGCAGCATTTTTAATGCACCTCACTTTAAAACAGAATAAGTAAGTTTGCGGATACATGCAAACGAACAATATTTATTAAGTAGAAATTAAAAACTTACAACTTATTCGTGGGTCGATTGGGGGTTTTTCTTTTGCGGAGACTGACTGCCGATTTCCGCCGGTAGCCTTTGCGCAACGTTTTTATACCAAATTTATGCCCTCTGTAACTTAAGCATCTTTCGAGCTGGAGAATCTAGTTGTACTCAAATTAGTGCAGCGCACCTATGACTACTAAGTTTACAGACCAGATTCATAATTCTAAGTTACGGATAGCGACATTACTCCCGCCTCCGTAAAATCACTGTCCCCAGCGATAGCAGTACAAATGTCTAGTCGCCCTATAACCGTACTGGTTTACAATAATAGCTAGACTAATAAAACGTTTTACAATATTTGCGTTCCTAACCCAACAAGCAAATGGTGGTCACAACGGTCGCTGCTCTATCATTGGTGTTTTGGTCTGTCAATATGCTCAACTACACCCACACATTCATACTTGTTGTTGTTGCTCCGTAGACAATTGGTGCTTTCTTGTTATCGTAGTCCTGTACTAAAGATTCTGTCCAGATATCTGCTGAGACCTTCATGTTGAAGTTTGAAACGAACTGCCTGTGTTATTTTTTCGTGTTGTTGCCACATGGGGGATGCCGTGGTTGAAGTTTATGATGGTTGACTTGTGTTTCTTCTAGCTATCTTTACAGTCATAACTTTTCCATGCAGTAGAAGATAAACTTGATCCAGGTAAAAGATAAGTAAGAAAGGAACTGCCTTCATTAATTAAGCTGTGGAATGAGAATAGCAAAAGGAACTGCCCTCGTTAATTAAGCAATAATATGGAAAAAATAACAAAGGTGTGGTCATCAAAAATCTTTGTCTCATTAATTTTAGACTTGGATGGCTGTCGTCAAATGATCCAGAAGAAACTAGATTCTGGTGTCACCTTTGGCGTTTTCACTGTCCTCGCATGGATTGGTCTTTTATTACAATAGCACATCTTTGGTTGTAAGCGTTACTGTTCGTTTTTGGGTCTAAGATGCAGAGGTTTATCCAATTTGTTTGAAGTAATGTTGCCGACCCATTCTGTGAATTCTTTAGAATGAGCACCTGGCCCTAACGACATCAGGAACGAGCTTTTAAAGAACCGTGCAAAACCGCTTGCTGAACAACTGGCACAACTATACAATAAAATGCTAGAAACTGCACAATTACCACAAGACTGGAAAGAAAGTGAATGCATTGTCATACACAAAAAGAGCGATAGATCAGTTGCGAGCAACTACAGGTGCATATCACTACTAGATGCATCAATGAAAACATTTACGAAACATTTAGCAGGACTAATTACAAACAAGGTAACTATGCGGGAAGAGCAACAGGGCTTCCAAAAAAACAGGTCAACGACAGATGCCATCTACGTTGTGCGGCAAATATCAGAAAAGGCACTCGAGTTCAACAAGCTCGCCTTTATGTGCTTCGTAGAATTGGAGAAGGCATTTGATAAAGTCCGGCTATCAGATGTACTGAAGATACTGATTAGTAAGGGCATACAGCCCAACATAANATAATAGAAACAATAAGACAATTGAATACAGGCACTACGACCAAGTTAAAGGCCCCGGATGGGAAAACTACAAACATAACAATCAAAACTGGGATAAGACAAGGGGATAACCTTAGCCTGTTGCTCTTAAACCTGTTGATGGACAAGATAATAGGATCACTGGACTCAATAGATTCTGGATATAAACTGGGGACGACATTTGTCAAAGCAGTCTGCTACGCGGGCGATGTCGTCCTATTCGCAGAATGTGAGGACGGATTACAACGGCTCATACATACGTTCCAGAAAGAATGTGCGACAACTAACATGACGATAGCCACAACAAAAACAAAGACCTTAGTTANAAATCCCTGGTGCACTACGGAACCCCGTGTGGAGAAACAATAACATCCCAACTGAGAGTAAAGCAAGGATCTACAAAGCCTGCGTGAGGCCAGTACTGAGCTACGCAGCGGAAACCAGACCAGACACAGCCAAAACAAAACGCCGACTGAGGAGCGCAGAAATGCGAACCTTACGATCTATAACCGGCCACTCTCTAGCTGATCGTAAGCCGACTAACGCAATTAGGGATTCATGTAACACACCCGATATTGCAAGATGAGTGCGAAACAGAAGAAGACAGTGGAACGAGCACATCACCCGTATGCAAGAAAACCGCATTCCCAAAATAGTACGCGACGGCAAAACACACACCAAACGCCCACTCGGCAGGCCTATGAAACAATGGAAGGATAGCTGGACGTCGGTGTCACAAGAGCAGGACCCAGGCTAGCAGCCAAGTTAAAACAAGCCACTAGGCTTTCGGAAAGAAGAAGAAGAAGAAAATCGTTTACCGATAATTTGAAGTTAATTAAAGGTTCACAAATTGTAATATTTATATACAAAGTACATCGTAATGCGGAATTATTTCTGGAACCTCACAAATTCCGCCCGAAGCGTTTTCTCCCTAAAAATGTCCTTGGTCGTAATCTATTTGTTTATTTGCCGTTTAGTGCCAGACATCGAAATTGCATTGGACAAAGGTTTGCTATGTTGGAATTGAAATAAATAATCAGCAATATTATAAAACATTACAAATTCTTACCTTTGCTACCTAGGCACGACCCGTTTATCATATCCGAAATAATTTTACGTTCTGGAAACGATGTATTAATTAAACTTCATAACAGAGAATGGTAAAACACGGAATCTGGTTTTATAACCAGCAATGATTATTACTTCTATTTTTATTTTGTACAATCACGGTGTAGCAATACGGCTGAGAAAATAGGCCGCTCGTCTAAGCAATCGTGCCTATTGTTTATAATGGAACAATAAACAACATAGCTTTGAGCCGCTTTTGCAGTTCCACCTCCTCTTGTAAGTTTGGAAAATTTGTGCCACGTCAAAATGATTGCAGAATGTCAATACAGATAGTGTAAGAAGAACGTTTCACGCCATCTGTTTGGACACTTTGTACGCTGGCCCCAGCAAGCGTCTCAAAAAAAGTGGCATAAACTCTATGTCGGGCCAGTCCACTATTTTTTCTTATTTGTAAGCCATGCTGTGCATCCGGCGCGCTGGTGATTTTGTTGTTTGTTGTTTTATGTACCGTCTACCGACTACTGTTACTACTGTTGGATAGTTAAATTTAGGATAAATTGGTACAAAGAATTAAAAATACAAAATTCAAATAGGTACACATTAACGAATGTCTAGGGATGCTGCTCTACACTCGGCTACTTCAAAGTTGCAAAATGTTGATTAATTCAAATTGATTTGGCGCCACGGGGTAGCAAGCGTAGCAAAGGATTGTTTTCGTTTTGCCAGGGTCCCACGAGTGTCACTCCTGTGTGCAGTGAGTGACAATATTTTGAGTTTAAGTACTTAGCCTTGCAGTAGTGAGCTGTAAAATTGTGAAGTTGTTGACATGTCCTAGAATAAAATAGTACCAACAAAACAACTTCAGTGTTTTGGAACAGTATACTAGCACATTCAACATTATGTTTCAACAACTACAAAAAGCAAACAAAAAACAAATTGACGCGCGTATTTGCCGCGCTCGGCAGTTCGGCGGGCGTCGGACATGCAATTGACTGTCAGATTATGATTCAACAAGGTTTATCGGATTGCGTATATATCTCGTCTGACGCAACGCCTACCGATATTTTCGTGAGTTTTACTTGTATTTGCCGCAATTACATGCTAATGAGAGAGTCCACCTTACTATTTTTTGAGGTGCTTGTGATAATTTAAAGTGGTTTGTATCTTGCACTATTTGTGATCAGTCACATCGACGGCAATTTAAGTCGTCACATTTATGTCCGCGTGTTGGAACACTTTTGTGTTCGTTAGCGCGCTCGTTTATTGCGCGCGCTGCGTTTCCATACCTACAAGCGCTCGAAGTCTCGAACAACGAACTAGAGGACGTGTCTTTGCTGGCGCCATCAGGTGCCCGCACATGCAACTACTTTTTGCGCGCGCGTGTCAACAGCCAGCCGACGGCGTCCGAGCGCCCGCCGGAGACGGCCGGCGAGCAGCAAGGAACTTGGCGCAAGTCTGCGCGATGCGATATTCTCATACAGGGTGGCCATGACATTGTTGGCGCCTAGTCAAACATATCTTTGTGAACGCCGTAATCTATTGCTTGGTCGATCGTAAGCATTGCCACGCTCAGTGAGCACACAAGTCTACAAAAATGCAATACAATTGTTGCAATAATGTTAAGCAAATAAAGTAATTGAATTCTTTAAGAAAGTTTATTAAACTAATGCATATATCGGTGATTTTCTACGTATTGTGTCGGTTTAGTACAATGCTTGCTGTTGTTATTTACATAAGGGCGATGGCACACGAGAACTTTCTATGTTGTCCACCCGCATCCAGCAAAGCAAAGCGTTCCAACGTACGGTTACATGAAGTGATTTCTTTCAAAGGATGGAAATTGATTGTTGAAGATTGTCTTGGAGCTGGCAGCTGCTAATCGTTTTGCTAACTGATCATGGTTGATATTCAATAGCGGCTGCAATCAGTCACGTACCGATATCGACGTTAGTAACATGAAATTTGATTGTTGAAGATTGGTTTTGGGTTGGCACTTTAATTGTGAATTTTGATATGGTTCCCAAGACTGTTCCAAAAAATAGAAAATGGAAGATAAAAATTAAATTTGCAGAAATGAGATGATTACAGGATGATGATAAGATGATAAATGGAAATAAAAGGATTTTGTGAGCAGTAGCAGAAGAACAGAGCGGCGTGTTAATAGATGTGTTTATGTTTTTGTGTTGTTGTTCGATGAGGTGCATCAATGCGTTGTTTATGTTGTCGAGTGTTTGATGTTGTTGTTGAAGAGGTCGTGTTTGTCGTGTTTGATGTTGATGCGGATGTGGGTGCTGTTGGTGGTGGTAGTGCTTGTGATGGTGGTGTCTATGGTGATAGTAGTGGTGTCTGTGGCAGTGGTGGTGGTGGCTGTTCTGCTGGTAAGGATTGTGTCTGTTGTGATATTGTTGTTTGTGTCTGTGATGGTAGTGTCAATTTTTAGCAGCAGAGCAAGATCGTCCCACCATCCAAAAGAAGCGAGAAACTTTAAATGCTTTTAATCCGACAAGGAAGCAACATTGAAATGTTAATAAACGTTTATACAAAGACAGTGCTTGCGTAAAAACGTAACAAGACTGTGATGAATTTATAAGACTAACATTGACACCTGCCATACGCTATAAAAGATATCAATAACTTTAACATTAACTCAATGCTAGTGGTCAGCACGTGTACGACATGAATATAATTCAAACTTATTGATTTAGAAATAAAAAACGATTGTTATGTTTTGTTTTGAGGTTCAAGCCCTCCGATTCAAAAATGCTAATTCCACAAGTCGTTTTTGTGATGCATCGGGAACCAGGTGTTCGAGTATACTTTCATTTAATAATTTGCGTTTTTTCGGCTTACCGATGACCCGCTCTTGTAGTTCTTTAACGCCAATTTGTCTAGTGCAAGATTCTGACCTTATATTCTCTAGCGTTGCAGGTCCTTTATTGTTTTTCAAAGTGGAAGGTGCTGTGAACAGTGGCGGCAGAACTCTTATTCGTTATTACACCAATTGCAGATGTTTTCTATAGTCATCTACATCCCAATCACCATCAAGGCATTTTTTGCGAAGAGGAAGAAATGGAGCTAATTCATTGGAAACGTATCAAACAAAGTCACGTAATGTTTGTGGCGGTGCGGGGTTCAGGAATATTGTTATGTGATTCGAAGTTGTTTCCTCCTCACTGTTTGGATCAATGGCAGTTATATTTATAACCTCACTTCGAATTTGAATTCATTTTGAGATACCTCTTCAGGTTGAATATTGAGCGTTGCCTTATTAACATTTTTTAACGCTTCATCTACTTCTAGCAATTTCTCTCTTTTGTCTCTAATACTTCCATTCTGTTTATTAGTAAGCTTCTCACGGCCACTCAACAATAATTGCTGTTCCTCACACTTCAATGAATGCTTTCTGCCTTAAGCTGTCTTATCGTATAGTGGAATCCATTTAATTCTTGCTCATACATTGCAGTGATGCATTTTTTCTCATTGTACCAACTCTCCTGAAGGCAATGAAGTTTATTTCTCAGGTTTGCCACTCGAGCTTTCTGGTCTGACTGTCTGACTTAGAATTATGTAATTGAAATTCTGCCAGCCTAGCATTGTATTTGATCAGTTTTGTGTGATACTCGATTTATAGTTCCTGCAGTTTTGTATCTAAATTTTTCTTGAAAGAAAACTCCAACCATTTCATATACCATCAATCCTTAAATATCAAATTGTTACCTAATAAATAATCTGGAGGACCCGGTGTATACACAACTGTATCCTTATATAGCGACTTGAAAAAATTGCTTTGCTTTTGCATAAATTGGATTGCTGCATTAAGTTTTGCCCGTTTTTCTTGCATTCGTTGCTTTACTTGCACAAGTTGTGCAGTGAGCTACAGATTCATTAGATTGAAAACAATTTGTTATGTTATTTACTTACTGTATTGCGTAGATTAATTAGACGATCTGTATTTACCATTTTATAAAAGTACTTGCTCGTTAACTAAAAGTTTATTACTAAAAATAATTATATAACAAATGCTATCCCGATCCCGATCGTCAGTTGCATACAATAAAACCTAACAGTTAAATAAAATATATTAAAATTGTTGTAATTGCAATAATTCTAGTACCAATAATTAATTATTAATGTACATAAATTCTATTGTGTAAAGTAATATATTGATATAATATAAATTCAAGTAATTTTGTGTTTGATCATAATTATTTAACCTGTACCTTACGTTGCATATGTTGAAACAAAATTTTAATAAATAACTAAAATTCTCTAATGTAAATTTGGAGATAAGTACAATTAAAAACCCCATTAAATTTATAAGCAGATAATATAAAACATTTCCCAACCAAATAATAAATTGTACAATCTTTAATTAAAATGTTGGGCTTAAAATATTTTAAAAATTGATTAAAAATTAATGTCAAATAGAGTAATAGCTAAAACATTTAAGAATCTATAAACATGTATAAAAAATGTGTCAATTACGTTAAATATTTACAAAAATCAAATGTTAAATGTGCAATAAATTTGGTAATTGTTCAACCTCACAGAACTAAATTAAACCTATCTGAATAATTTTAGCTATGATTAATCCTACAAATAATATGTTCTGCAATAAATTTGAATATATAAAGAATACAACAAGTATTATACAAATAATTTCACTTAAGTTCACGTCTTGCCTAGATGGGTGCTATTATATTGCTTGATTTTTATGTGGAATGCTCTATGTTGCAAATATCCAGAGCCCTAGAGTGTACAGCGCACTCATCATTTAATTTTTTAAAAACAATATTATTTATTTTTTTAAATATGTACTGTTCAAAAAACATTTACGTTTGCTTAAAGAAACTTGCTATTACGACAATTTTCTGTTTTTTGGCTAGACTCTTCTTTTCAGTCATTTTAATTAAGTTTACATTGGTTTGAAAAAATTGAAATTTATACGCATTTGAGCGCAAATTTAGTTGTTAATGGCAGTGAAATGTTTCATAATTTATTTGCTCACAGTTGGTGCAGATAAATTGTTAGGTAATGTGACTTAACTCTTTCTTTTTTAGGCACAAAAAAATTACGATTATCTTAATTTATATCTAATTTTTGTAATATAAGTGAAAATTTTCCTGTCTCTCCAACTCTTCCCTTGTTTAAATATACGAGGAACATTAATTCAAGTCGCTGGAAAACACTTTTTAATTAAGTATTATCGGTTTCATAAAGAAATTTGGTCGTAAACATTTAAAACAAAAATGTATATAAAAATATTTATCTTGAATATTTCGGCGTTACGTTTTAAAAATTTATAACTATGTCACCAATTTAAACGCAGAGTTTAATAGCTTTTATTAAATTTACAAAATATATTTAAAACTGCTTAAAACTTTAACAATTTATTTAAATTTATGCTTTGTTTTAAAAATATCCCAATTCTGAAGCTAGAAGGGATGCTGAAACGTGCGTGGTGCGCACTGGGAGCGCGTCTATCGGTTTTTGAGCGTGGCGCGTCGCGTGCCTTGCAAATTAAACGCGATAAACACAAAATAATTGCGCAACAAAACAAATGTAAAGTTACTTGCGAGACAATTGCGCGTGCTCACTAAACAACAACAACGCGCATGCAACACTGCACCGCCACGACAATTAAACTAAAACTTCTCGCCGTCGACTTCTCACGCTTGAGCTACGGTGCACAGTGGGGCCAATCGCCGAAACACGCGGGAAAATGCAAAAGTTTATGCTTTGTAGATAAAAACTTAATTGGTCCAAGACATTAATAGATAGTTGTGTCAAATGGATAAAAATAACAAAGAACAAAAGAATCATAGGTGTAAAAAATCTCTCTCTCTCTTCTCATCAATTCCTAGCGGAACATAGAGCATCGACAAATGCTCTCCAACGGACCCTGTTTTTCGCTAACGCCTTGACTTCCTCCCACAACTTTCCAGCTGCGCTCGCCTCGTTAATTATTGTTCTGCGCCAGGTAGTTTTAGGCCTCCCTACTTTGCGTCTGCCTTGTGGGTTCCAGTCAAGGGCTGCACGTGAGATTGTGCCGACTTCTTTCCTGAGGGTGTGACCAATCCAGCTCCATTTTCTTAAGATGATTTCATTAGCGACTTCTTTCTCTCTGGTTTTAATCAATAAGTCCGCGTTACTAATTGTAAATGGCCAGAATATGCGTAAAATTATAC
>JAODGE020009203.1:0-38629 GCA_027574965.2 Ecitophya simulans
TATATATATATGGAAATATGCACACTCAAACTGAAAGAAAGCAGCACTTAAGCGAGAAGTGAAGCAAGAGGGAAATACGGTAGATTATCTCAAAATGTTTATTATTATTATTATTCTCCACTTGAGCAATATTTGAAGCGAGATTGCCTAAAAGGAGAGTTCTTGCGATTATCGTCGGCAGAGAACACTTCCCAACCATATAGTTGTGCGAACTGTTTGCTTGTTTCCGGAGATGATCACCCTCTCTTCCTATTCCTCCCACCTGTGCAAGTGTCTGTAAAAGCAACATGGCTGATGAATAACTTGCTATATATTTTTTATCTCTGTGATGCTATAGTGACCGTTGTAAAAGTAGTAGTGAGCAAGGAGAACACGTGGTGGGAAGCCACTGCACCACAGCATCGTATTTATCCCCATTTCCAGCGAAGATTCACTTTATTACTGTCTTTGGGAGTGCTCTCTACAAGCTTTTATCCGTTTCGCATACTCTATGTGATAGGGTAGAGACCCTGCCAGCCCTGGTAAACAAGTTATTTACCTTTCACTGTACTCTCATTCTTTGCTCTTTGCTAACGCTTTTTTATTATTATTCAGGCTTACTGTCAGCTGTTTTCTCTGTTCTCTAGAGGATAGAGGGATAAATGTAAGCGTGGCTGTCCCCAGTAGTCTTCAAGGATGAGCCAGACATTTAAGAAGTTTAAGGAGGGTCAATCTGGAGCCTTCACAGCGGAGTACCACCAGCTACTCGGGAGAGCCCCGTGGATAGTGATTAGGCGTCTCCTACGCACAGCTCCTCAGCAGGACCAGCTGGAGTCGGGCCATAGTGCCAGTGGAGGTCAAATAGGCTCTTCCCAGGTTGGCGAAGAGCTTTCAGAGGGAGATGTTGTGACGGTGTTCTCCCAGTTCGGTGAGGTTGCTGATGTCCGCTTCGTTCGCCACCGCAAGACTGGACGATTTCTTGGCACTGCATTTGTCAGGTTTAAAGACTACCGAAGCAGCATCATCGCTGCTGACGAGATGAACAGTAATATGGAAAAGGGCGAGCTTGTTGTGCTAACACAGACTGCTGACGGTGATTTTGCGGCACGTGGCATTATGGTGGAGCGATGCGAGGAGAGTGAGATTCCTGCAATGTACAACACTACGGTGGAGTCGTACGAACAGTGGCTAGAACGAAGGTAGGGGGGGGGGGCTGCTAGAGTTCGCAGTTACCAGTGCACGGCACCGTGACACGAAAAAGACATATTTTCGATGCTCGCTGAGTCGCTTCAGATAATATTCAAGGAGAGGAAAGCGCATTATATGCACTTACTACTGGGGACTCGACTGCCACTCAATGCTCAGCTAACTTGTTTTTTTTTGTGCCCGATCATCCCCATTCTTTATTCTATCTGCTTCGGCGATGTTTCTTTGTTTGAGTAGCGGCAAGAGTTCGGTACTCGAAGATATTTTTCAAGAGTAAAGGACAAGGGAAGTTTTGAGAGCTTCTCGTACACCTTTTCTAGTTTAGTAGGCGGTTTTAGTTACAAAAGGGACGTGAGTTTACACAACACACAGACACACGAAAAAGAAAATATATATTTAAAGAGAGAAGTGAAAAATATGGATGCGGCATATGCGCGCCTGAAGAATGGCGACTTCACCGCTATTTCTCAAATCCTTGACTTGGTAGAGGGCTCCACAGAGGTCCTGCCGACTGGGGATATGACGCAGGAGCTGTATAGCTTGCTTGCACATATTCTTGTTCGCGAAGGAATTTTCTTGACCAACAGAAAGGTAGAGAGCCGCTCCCAAGGCGCCACTCCGTCTGAGACGAGCCGCATCGCATACCCTACCCCAAAGGACGACGCTTTTCTTTCCCTACGCATCCTGAACGCTGTGGGCTGCAGGATCTCTGAAGACGGAATGGAGGTGCGCGGCGTGGTGCTCTCTATCGGGCTACAACAGTGCCGAGGAATGACACTGGACGCTTACTATGCACTTCCTCGTCAGATGAAGTATTATGTGGTGAACTTCGTTAACCTTCTCGCTACTATCTTCGGCTGCGCCGTCTCGGATATACTTCAAAACCGAACCAACATCAACATCACCACCCAGAGCGCCATTGATCGTTCATTACCACCGATCCCATTCCAGTTACCAATGCCGCCGATGGAACATAGAAACACTGCTGGAGGTTTTCTCCATACCGCTGCACCAGGGTTGTCTCCTCGGCCGCTCACGAGTACGCAGATCCTCCATCCAAGCCGACCGCCAGCAGGCCCTGCCTCAGGGGTAAGTCCCATACCTCTAACAGCGGCGTCTGTGACGCCACCGTCACATACAGCCCCGCCCTCGCCTGTCACCGTCGCTGGCGGCGGTGGAGGCAGCTCGATCCAGCTACGCAGTAGCGTGCTTCCCTCCATCAACGGCCCCGCGGAGGACCCTGCGCCGATGATGCGGCGCTATCGGGAGCTGCCCAAGCGCCCCTCTTTGGTTCCCTATGCTACGAACCCCCTGTATGACTCTAGCACGCCACTCATTGAAGGCGCGCTGCTGAAGGCGCAGTTCCCAACCCCAGTGGTACTGTTCACCAAGTACTACGGCCTCGGCTGCGCCCCCCGCATCCCTACCAGCGAGTCCTTTTTCAGTTTGCAGCAGCGCATGCGGAGGACGCTCGCCACAGCGACTAACACGCGAGCCCCCTCCGCTAGCAACCCGCAGGATACAAGCAAGGGCAGTCTTGGTGACAAAGACGCCGACGCCGACGCCGACGCCGACCCTTCTGCTGGCACTCCACCCCCACCTCAGAAGGGGCCATGGATTCCGATTAAGCTCATTACACAGCGGCTGCAGATGGCTGGCGACGCCGCACGCAAGGGGGCACTGGTACTCCATACATCCGAGCAGCTACGCAGTGCTGCCACCAACGGCTCGGCGGCGGACGGTGAGTTTCTCCCACTCTATGACAACTCCGCCACCGCCCGCGCTCTTCGTGAGCGCTGCCTCTCCTCGCCAATCCTGCAGCGCTACCTGGAGGAGGGGAGGGTGGTCAGCTGGGGCAGTCGGCGTTACGGGGCACTGGGGCCTCAGCGGAGCACCCTCACTCAGGTATCACCGGCGTCCTTCGCGCGAGGCAACCCCGGCGGTGGCGCCAATGAGCCGACTGCAGTAATTGCCACCAGCGGGGTTGAGCACCGACCTCTCGGTGATGAAGCCC
Source organism: Ecitophya simulans (assembly GCA_027574965.2). NCBI lineage: Eukaryota > Metazoa > Arthropoda > Insecta > Coleoptera > Staphylinidae > Ecitophya > Ecitophya simulans. The sequence continues at coordinate 3,200 of JAODGE020009203.1, forward strand.
AGATTGAGTACCTGCTCGAAGGTGACGACAACGGCGGGAGTGGTACAGATGAACCTACGGTGAACTATTGCGCTCTCCCTGTGGCGGTGCGTGTGCCAGGCCCTGTGATACAGGCCTCGTGCGGTGCTCTGTCGACCTACATCCTGACGCAGGATGGCTTCATTTTCAGCTGCGGCCGCGGTGACCAGGGGCAATTAGGGATTGGAGACCGGGGCGTGCGCAACCCTGACGCCGGCATCAGCCGCTTTCAGCGTGTCCCGCTCAAGGATGGTGAGCGGGCAGTCCAAATCGCTGCTGGCACAGCGACTGGCTTGGCCGTTGGCGCGGATCGGTGCGTTTACCTGTGGGGTAGCAATGTCTATGGGCAATGTATGCGGCAAGGGAGTGCGATGCGCGTGCTGGCGCCGATCCGGTTCAAGACGAACAAGCACGATGTGCTAGATATCGCTGGTGGCCCTCACTACGGCGCACTCATTTTCGCTGACGGCGTGCTCGGCACATGGGGAGTTGCGTCGATGATCGGTGCCCGGCTCCCGGAGGCTGAGCTGGAGAAGTCCCTCGCAACAGATGGCTCGCAGTGCGTGCGGTACGTTTATCACTTGGGAAACCGCGTACGAGGCGCGGCCCTTCTGGTGCGAGCTGGGCTGGCCCACGCCCTCTGCATCACAAAGCAGGGTGAGGTGCTAACGTGGGGCAGCGGACGTAATGGCCGGCTCGGCCACGGTGGTGATGACATTGACGAGGTGGAGCCGCGGCTCGTGGAGGCATTGACGCCATTCTTTGTCGTGGACGCTAGCTGCGGTCACAGCCACACAGCCGTGGTGACATCGATTGGCTCCGTTTTTGTATTTGGTGAGAATGCGTACGGCCAGCTGGGCCTGCCAGGCAGCCAGACGCGCCGCACTCCCACACTCATGCCTCTGCCGGCGCGGGCCATGTCTGTGGTGTGTGGGCGTGAGAACACTTTTGTCCTCCTCGAGGACGGGGATGTGCTGGTGTGTGGGTCGATGAATACCAGCGGGTCAGGCGTAGGCGCCGGCGCGTGCGTCAATTTCCCTACCCGTATTATGCAGCACAGCATCACTCTGTCTCTTGCGTCTGGTGTGAACCACGCGATTGCAATGGTGCTGAGCCGGACCACTGGCTTGGTGCGGGTAGGGCACTCTTCCATTGAAGAGCTCTCGCGCATGGAGAGCTTGATGGTCCGCAGCGGGGTCAGGTCCGTGTGTGTTGGGGTGGGGTTTCTGCTTGTTCTGTCCGAGAACAATGGCCTCGTTGCGCTTGGCCGTGGGGAGCGAGGCCAGCTGGGTGTTGGCAACCACATGATGCCCAACCGACCTGGCGAGGTCACCGTACTCTCGGCATTTGAGTCTCTCTCACTCCATAAAGAGGCGGAGCTGCACACGTTGCAATGTGGTCCTGACTTTGTTGTGGCGCTGGACAGCTCCGGTCATGTGTATGGGTGGGGTAGCAACAAGCACGGGCAGTTGTGTCTCCCTCCAGCCGTGTGTGCGTGCAGGTACACCCCCGCCCTCATCCACGCGTACTTGAAGTTGCGCGTGGTGCAGATTGCGTGTGGTGGCAGTTTCATTGTTGCGCTCACTGATATTGGAAAGGTACTGACTCACGGGGAGCGCGCCTACTGCGGGCTCGGCAAGCCCTCTTCTGGTGCACCCGGCAGTGCCGCAAAGCACAGGGGCCGCGACACCGCTTCCTCCGCTGATGCACTGGTGCTGACCCCCACCGTGGTACAATCGCTGCCAGCCATTGTCGCAATCGCTGCTGGCAAGCACCACTCCGCCGCCATGACCAGCTCCAGCGTGATCTACACGTGGGGGATGGGTGTCCTGGGCACTGGCGATGGGCTCAGCTCTGCCTTCACTCCGGTGAAGATCACCTTCTCCCAGGGCATTCGCCAGCTTGGCTGCGGTCCCTTCAACACCTTTGCCATCACCAACGAAGGCGAGCTCTTCGTGTGGGGTGGCAACCAATACCAGCAGTGTGGTGCACCCTCCTCCCCATCTCCCCAGCTGGCAGCTGACGGCAAGGGAGGCAACAAGGGGGCTAACCCTCAGCCAGCGGTGACCATTCCAACAATAGTGGCGCGGCAAGTGCGGGACGCAGCCTTCTCCACGTGCTTCGGTGTTGTAGTACACGAGAGTGGCTCCATTTGTGTAGCGGGACGGCTACAGCACGGGGGCAGGGAGTACAGACTCCCCTCCTTTTGCTCGCAGCCGCAGCCCGTGCTGACGATGGATCTCAACCAGGTGTTCACCAGGGACACCGCGGCCGGGGCTATTACCGCTGCGCACGACACAGCTGCTCATGAGGCAGCCACGGAAAGGAAGCAGAGTGACTCACCGGCAGACGGTCCGGTACCACACGCACCACCGCCCCGTGGAACAGTGTCGCACGCTTCCCGACCGAGTAGCGCCGCGCAGCACTTGACCGCTGGGTCTCAAGGCGAGATGGTGCTCCCTCCTGCGCCAAAGATGCGATGTCGACATACCATCTCCGGAGAGAGCCCCCCACAAATTCACGCTACCCGCAGGTACCCCGAGTCCCTCACACAAGCGGCCAACTCAAGTGGATTCTTATTAGACTCCCGCTCGAGTTTTGGAGAGAATAGTTACGTCTATGGGGCGTACGACTACTACAGCAACGCCCCAAGCAACATGAGCGCTGGGCAGATTGCTCGAGTGCACCGCAGCACGTCGCAACTCTCCATTACCGCGGATATGTTCTCGCTGTTCTCCCCGCCATCCATGACAGGTGGCGGTGCGTCCTCAGTGGATCTAAGTGGAGTGCCAAGCACAAGCTCTAGTGAGGTCAATGCAGAAAGTGATCCTCACCCTCGCACCCCATCAGTGGGGGCAACAGCAGCCACCGCTGCGGCTGCTCCTGTCACACAGACAACGCCCACCCCTCCGCCAATGGCCAAAAATGCATGCTATGGGCTGCGCTGCTTTGGTGGGTGGGATCAGGTATTTGTTGTGATGGAGAAGAGCAGACCAAGCTGCGAGGAGGTCAGGATTGCATCCAAAGGCCTGAGACTTCTTAGCAGGGCGGAGCGCAAATAGCGCGCTACCGAAAATGGAAGGGAGGCTGAGACACCACCTTACCCAGAGTGTGGCGATCTCTAGCTCATAGCTCCCTATTGTTTCCTCTTCAGCACTCATTTTGTCAGCTTATTTTTATTTACTCTCTCTGTTGTTGTGATTGACTTTGGGAAATAGTGATGATGGGGGATGGGAGGGTGATTGTGAGGAGGGAAAATAGAGTGCTTCTCTATCTTTGTTTCTGGTACTCTTGCTAATGTGGTTACTGGCTGTTTTCCTTATTCCTCCCTCAGCTGAAGCGTGCTGGGCCTCCAAAGCATTCTCCCCTCATTTTCTGGACAATTATTCGAACAGTTTCACTTGATTTCTTCTCTCTATATGGCTTTGTTCTTACCCACTCGCACTCTTGACATCTGGAAGACATACAGTCACACTTTATTTTTTTGGTTGTTTCCTCATGTGTTATTCTGTTCCTTTTTTGAACTCTTTTTCTTTTTGTGCAGCACTAGGCGCGACCTCATTTCATATTAACTGAAAGTACGTTACTCCCTAGAGTTCTATGATCATGTGTACAACTGAGCGTAACTGTCGTTTCTTATGCGCTAATATATACATATATATATATATATATATGTATCTTCCCATAAGGGAGCTGTGAGTGCTCGCCAGAAAAGCACCAAAGAGACCTACGCATCTAGCAACATTTATATCATACATAGCACAACCTTCTTGCCATTAAATGTGGCCTTGACTGCACATCACAGTGCATGAACCTCCACCAGCGTCTGTGAATGTACTGTACTGCTTCCCATTTTGCTTCTTGCCCTTTCTTTCCTTTCTACGGCCTCCAACTTCTTTGCCCAAACACACACCTCCTTCTCCTCCCTTTCGCAGTAGTTCGGTGAGGCCACTGAGCAAAATCTTTTTCTGCGTTTAAGTGCCCACCTAGTTCTCTTAGTGTTTCGTTTTCCCTTTCTTTGCAATAATTCAGTTTATTTTGGTTTGCGCTGTAGTTCCAAGGCCAGGCCGCCAGAAAGCACTGGTGCCGTACACTGCGATTGCACCTTCCTTTGTTTCCTTCCGTTTTCTTGAACTCTCCCGTTGGTGACCATCGTAACTCACCAGGCCTCGACAGCCCCCACCGCCCAACAGAAAAAAAGAAGTACCAACCAACAGCGACAACAGATAATAAATACAAAAAGATGCGCGCCGGAGCACTTTACACTCAGACGCAGGCCATCTCAGCGGACAGTCGCAAGCTACTGGAACGCTACGTTAGTGGAGATGGCGTTATTGTGGGGTGGGGTGTTTCCCGCGAAGGTGAACTTGGCACAGGTGCCCAGTACAATCTCCTCACCCCCTTCATGATTGGTGGCCACGATAAGCCGGTCCGGATGGCATGCAGTGGGCTGTCCTCCACGTGGATTGGCATGCGCAATGTGGTAATGACAATGGGAAGTGGCATGTGGGGTGAGCTGGCGGTCGGCAACCCGCGCTTCTCCCCTCGTGTGATTGTGAACGACATGAACATTCCCATCTGCACCGGCCAGGTCGAGGTGGCTTCTTTTGTAGGAAAGACCGAGGACGTAATGATCGACGTGACCGGCGGCTTCTCCTACTTCACTTGCATCTCCCAGAATGGCACGCTCTATGCGTGGGGCGCCAATAACTACGCACAGTGTCATCCCCACTTCACGCAGAACGCTTGCTGTGGTTATGCCCAGCCACGTAGGATCCCCGGCGAGAAGGTGGTCCAGGTCGCGTGTGCAAACTTCGCTGTTCTTGCGCGCACGCTGTCCGGCGCTGTCTACGGGTGGGGCGTGTCTTTTCTTCTTGGAGACGAAGGGGAGTTGGTAGAGGAGCTGGGCAAGGCTGGCAGCGCACTTGCCGAAGTTCCGAACGTGGAGAATCGTGTGGTTGCCACCGTGCCGGTGCGCATTCGGTTCTTCGACGAGGAGGACATTGTGCTTGTTCGTGGTGGCCCATGGCACTTTGCTGCTGTCACGAGGAAAGGTGATGTGTACACATGGGGTCTGGGCAACAATGGCCGCCTCGGGCACGGTGACGACGATGACCAGGTTGTTCCAAAGCTGGTCTCCGCTCTTCAGGGTAAGAAGGTGATCGAGGTGGGCTGTGGTAGCTTCCACACCGTCTTCGTCACGGAGAGTGGCGAGGCCTACGCCTGCGGTGACAATCAGGGCGGCCAGTGCGGTGTGCGTGGTGAGGAGTGGGTTGGGAAACCTGTGCGCCTCCACGTGACTGGAAGCCGCCGCGTGACACACTCCTCCTGTGGGCGGCATCATACCATTTTGCTACTGGAGAGCGGCGAGGTTGTGGCCTATGGCACCGGCCCGGGCCTCGGGATCGGCGTCGGCTACGGCATTCGCATGGTGCACTGCCAGCCCGTCATGGAGAACTACACCTCCATCTGGACAGAGAGCGGGCCATCCCACAACTTTGCCCTCACCATCCCAAAGACAACCTGCATGTTTGTGCTTGGTGTGCCGCATCGCGGCGTGCCTGCAGCGATCAGCTCGATTGGCCTCAAGGAGGGCATCTTGTCGTGCGGCGTTGGCGCCGGTTTCACTCTGATGATCAGTCGCAATGGTAGCTGCTACTCCTTCGGTGTTGGTGGCTGGGGCCAGCTGGGTCTCGATACCACGCAGGCAAAGGATTTCACTCCTGAACGTGTCCCGGTGATCCCACATGCCATGCGCATTAGCTATTTTGTTCGCACCATCATCACGTATGTGGCGGCCGGTTTTTCGTTTGGGATGGCCATAACCGAGGGTGAGCGTGTGTTCGCGTGGGGCAACAATAGCTACGGTCAGTGCGGCCTCGGTGTGGACCCCAAGAGGTACCAGCGCATCGCGCAGCCCCGGGAGATCACCTGGCTAGCAGATAAGGAGATTGTGCAGGTAGCATGTGGTAGCTACTTCGCCCTCGCCCTCAGTTCTAGTGGTGATGTGTACAGCTGGGGCACCATCGAGTGCTGTGGCCACGGGCTCGAGCCCTCGGAGGAGGCGGTTCCACCGCATCTCATCAGGCGCAACATGGGGAAGGAAAGCCGTGGCGTCATTCTCACACCAACGAAGGTGCTTGGCCTGGAGTGTATCATCCAGGTCGCTGCAGGCGGCTGGCATGCCCTTGCTCTCAACGCCATTGGCGATATCTTTGCCTGGGGCATTGGCTCTGGCGGCCGCCTGGGGCTTGGCAGCGGGACGGAGTTCAGCTACGTACCAGTGCGCATTAACACAAGCACGCCATTCACACGCATCGGCTGCGGATGCTACACCAGCTTTGCTATCGACGACGACTCGAATCTGTACCTCTGGGGTGTGAATGACAAGAACCAGCTCGGTGTGAGCGGGAAAGTGAACGAGCCCACTTTGGCTATGGAGAATGTGCGTGACGTGTGCCTGGGAAAGTACTACACACTTGTCCTGTCCCATACCGGGACATTCCACCTGGCGGGCACCATGGAGCATGACCACGGCTCCTACGTCAGCTCGTCCTTTGACGACGTGGACAGCCTGCCGGAGGCGCTGAAGCCTAGTAGTCTCGAGCGTGAGAGATGCACTGGAATTAGGGTGTATGGTGGCTTTGAGCACACCGTCGTGCTGCTGGAGCGCGACAGGCTGTCTAGCGAGGTCATTTCGGACGTCACGACTGGCTTGCGTTTCATTCCAGAGGAAATCGTTGGGAGAGCCACTCAGTAGGAATTGAACGGTATCCACACTACATGCTTTTTTTTGTTCTCTTCTTGCCTTTCTCTATTTCCTCCTCCTCCACCGTCCTCCTTTCCTGCGCCTTTGTCAACAGCAATTGGAGAAAGGGATGGAGAGTGGACATGATGGTAGTTGTGGTGAGCCAGCGCTGGCATCTGTAGGAACTTGCATTTCCTCTCTTTTGCGTAAGGACTACGCTGCTCCTTGATGCTCAGCCCCCCATCTCTCTCATCTTGAATGATCCCCATCTACAAAGCCATTTTATATGTTTTTTTTTTCAGTGGCGAGTGGGGAGATAAGTCTCCTCCTTCCACTCTTGCTTTTACTGAGTTTTCTTTCTGTTGGTTCCTAATAGTATTGTATCTTCCCCTTTCTTTTTGGAGTATTATCAACGGACTGATGTAGCGCGGAGAGAGGAGCGAGGGGGAGATGTCAAAGGTGAGACGCTAGCTCCCGCATGGTTTCTCCCTCTACCTTACATAAGTACAGTGAGAGGGAGCTTGTGTGTGTGTGTACGTGTGCGTGTTTCTTTATTATTATTAAGGTGGTAACGTTGGTAACTCTCTCTCGCTCCCCCCCCCATTACGTTACTGTTTCGCCACTATGAGGTTGGTCCCGTTCACAGTGTCACGGCTGATCCATATTATAAGGGGCGCACACACAGAAGCTCATCACAATAGCAACGCAAAAAGAACAATTAAAACGGAAGAGATAGTAGCAGGGCAATGGGCGGCCATTTCCGTATCTTTCTTTTCTTTTCACCGCAACGCGCATGCCGCGTGCGTACGGCTATGAGTAGATAGTGTGCAATGGAAATCACGGACATTCATATTGTATATTTATATATATTGTGCACGCTTAATAAAGTTTTTTTTTCCTTTCTGCTACTACCGTGGCATTGGCAAATGGTGAACTCCTGTGACGATAGCAAATCGTTAGTTAGAGCAGTCTGTAAGCGTGTTGGAGGAGTAGTGTCCAGATACGTAGTAACAACAAAGTGGAGAGTTACATAGAAACTCTGATGTATGCTTAATGCCACTCTAAGAGATCTTATTGACGGAAGATAAGGTGGGTGGTACATTTTTTTCTGTTGTGTATGTGTGGAGCACCGAAATATATATTTTTTGTTCGCTTGTGTTGGTGACACCAGCAGGGACGTTCTTTGGTTTTATGTTTAATTTCCATGTGCTTTAGCTCCGACTTGAATATGGGGTCATAATCATGTAGAAAGAAGGGCTGTCGATTCTTTTACTGAAAATGTGTGGTTCATTCGTTTGACCAGTATTATAGTTGTTTTTGTGTTCTTTTGTTTGTATTTTTTTCAGTTCTGGCTAACAGCCCATTTTTATTTTTACAAAAAAAAAATGACAGAATATCAAGAGGAGAGGGGGAAAGGTGTCTGCACGCACACCACGATGGGCTGGAATACAAATTTGAAAGACTCTTTGTGCATTATTTGGGTGCCATGGACTTCCAGTGATGGACATAATGCCAGGTGAGGAAGAAACAGAGAAAAAAAGGGTAATACATGGACATGAATAGCATCAGCAACATTCTACCAGCACACAATAATTAAGGAAAGGGAGGTGACTGGACTTGCGTAGAGAGTTGCTTCTGCATTCAGGCACAATATGGCCCCATGCTACCGTGCCTCCTCATATTACAAGTCCCTCAGTTCTTTTCCTTCTACAAATTTCGTCGTCATTGTGTTTTATTTTCCTTTCTGTATATACATGCATGTCTCTTCCACCAAAAATAAAATAAAGCAAAGGCAAAAGCCCTCCCTGCAGGGAATGTGTGTATCATTCCCACTCTCTAATTTTCCCTCCCCCATCCGCCCCACCCATCTTTCGATTTCTTACATGCTCTTCATTGCATTGAATACTTCTGTGCTAACTTGTGATATTTGTTCTCTTCTCTTGCCTTTTTTGTCCTCCTCTTTGCCCCTTTTCATTCCCGTAACGCACATGCGCGCGCAAACATCTGCGCACATTCACGAAAAAAAAAGAGAGAAGGGGACCTGTACAAACACTCGTACAAATACTAAAGCAACAAGAAGAATATACTGTGCCAGCCTCCACAGCTACATCATCCTCCCTTATTCAGCAATTGGGCAGCCACCATTGCTGCCTTGAGAGTGTGTGTGTGTGTTTTTCTGCCTCCTCACTAGTCTTACCGCGAGTCACGAAGCGCGGGCTGGTGCATCATCCTGAAACATAGGACAGAAAGAAAGAACGAAAAGCAGGGAGCGCTGAAGCACAATTTCCTCTTGCTGCCCTTTGATCCTTCTGTCCCACGTCAACAACAGCAAAAGAAAGAAAGAGAGAAAGGAACCCAATCTGATATCATTATTAGAGCCTAGTGGACGTGTCGTACACACAAGCAGACGCTGTAGATCTCCATACTAGTGAGAACATCTTAGTTTTTTTTTCTCTTTCTCTCACCTCCCTCACTTTTTTTTGTCTGTCCCGCTAGTACCACAGCCTATTTACCATTCTGTTAGTTCTCTTTTTATTACTATTATTATTATCACTTTTATTATTATTTTGTCTCTCTCGTATACACCTTTGCGAAGGCAACGATCCCCTTCTCTTTGTTTTTTTTTTCGTTTTGTCGCTTCTTCTTCTTCTGTATTCATCGGTACTAAGTCGATAGAATAAGCAGCACATTTTCTCCATCACGGTAGTTAGACAGCTTGCCCAGCTGAGTACACGTGGACTGTTTATTATTATTATTTTCGTTCTGTGCTCTAGGTTGCGGTATTTTCTTTTTTTTGTCTGCTGTGTGCTGTACTTGGTGGGTTCATTGTTGTTGCCGCTAAGGGCGTACTTATCGCACTACAGGTATCAATCAGAGACTCCAGCAGTTACAGGCATTTCCAGTTGATTGGGGAGTACATCTCTGTTGTCTGCAGCGAAGGTTATAATTTGGCGTGCCTTGCGGAGAAACATACTGGGGTCTTGACTTGAGCGAGCAGATACATTTCAAACTCTCAGAACTACCACATCATCAGTAGATCCATGGAGGGTGGGAGCGGCGTTTCTCCACCGCCCGCTGCAGGCTGTTTTGGGGACCCCCACGCAGAGCACTTGTATTCCCTCCTTGAGCTCACCTACTTGGCTGACCAGTTCCGCTACGCCAGCCGCACCCTCCGCACTGCCCCGGCACCGCACGTCACAAACGGTAACACCAGCCAGCACCCGTCCCCTGCGAGTGACGGCGGCGCACTCCCCACTGTCCACGCCGCTGACCCGACCCCCTCTGTCCAGAGCGCTGAGCAAATTGAGGAGCTGATTACACAGCTGCAACGTAGCACGGAAGGCTGCGATGCTTCAGTGACCGCCCGTCTCGGGCGTCTGAGAGCCCGTGCAACTGAACTCGCTGAGGGCGTTTACCAGTTGGGCGAGGCAGACACCTCGCGTGTGATGTCGCTCTCTTTTGCCTCTGCTCCGAGCGGTGCGCTTGGTGAAGTGCCACGACAGGGCCCGCGCCAGTCACCAACACTGGGCGCTGCACCCACTTCTTCGGTTGCGAGCCCATCACTGCACGCGACGAATGGGAGCATGCGGTCACCGGTCACCCTATTATCTCCTCTAGCCGCACAGGTGCGCACCCCAGCCACAGCGGGGCCCACGCAAACCTCGCTATGCCACCCCCAGGCCTCGCTGGATATCAGTGCCTGCTCTTACGAGGTGAAGCGCTTTTTGGGTCAGATTGTGAATTGGGATGGAGCCTGCAGCTCGCGCCATCGCGCCGAGGCGATTGGCAACTCCACAAACGGTTGGGGGGCGGAACCCGGTGAGAATGAAGAGGACGACGCGTACAATGGAGCGGGAGCCGCGCCTGGGCCAGCTGGAGCGCTTGAGAATGAAAATACCAGCACCGGCAGCGCCAATGGGGCCAGTGTGCCACTTCATTCTCACCAATGTACTTCTTCGTCTTCTTCGTGCGCTGCCCAGAACGGAGCGAGGACATTTGCGGGCCCGCGACCCGCACGCCCGCCGCTGCACCGTGTTATTGACCAGCTTGTCTTGCAACAGCTGCAGTACGATGGCATCCAGCTCTCCTCCGACGAGGCCGCACTGCTCGGGGCGGAGGTGGCAGCACCGCCGCTGCAGCGCCCCAAATCCTCTCTCGACGTATCGGAGCGACGCTCTCGGGACGAGGTGGTGGTGCGGTGCCAAGCAGAGATACGCAAGGGTGTGTATCACCCCACGCAGTCTCCCGCGCCGGCCTCCGCCGGCATCCTTGCTTTGGAGGGGGGAGATAGTGTTGCAGCGCAGCTGGCGAAGCGCTCGTTCCCCGAGACGTACGACTGGCTCCAACGCTCCTGCATCGCTTTAACAGGCGGTACTGTTGCCAGCCGTGAGATGAGTGTGGCGGAACAGGTGACTAATTTACGCGGTGGGGAGGAGGAGGTGGTAGAAGGCCCAAGTATCGGCTTGTTACGCCGGCTGCAAGGAGACGTGGATGACTGGCCTTCAGCGGACGAGTTGCAAAGCGCTCGCGATAGCAGTGACATCAGTGAGGGCGATTACAACGAAGATGAGTTGGAGGGAGACAGCGACGTGATGTGGTCTTTGGAGACGTTTTCAGGCCAGGCGATCGCAGATCCTGATCTCGTTCAGGCGGACTTCCACGACGCGGAGGAGGAAGAGGAAGAGGAAGAGGATGATGCGGAGGATGTGGAGGATTTGGAATCGGGTGACGAGGTGGACGAGAGTGATGAGGAGGACCAGCAGTACTTCATTATGGAGGAGCGCTTTTTAGAAGATGAGTGGGCGGAGGAGGCTGAGGTAGAGGAAGAAGAGGCTGTAGAAGGGGAGGAGCATCTAGCAAGTCGCGGCGACCGTCGACGTACTCGCTCCCCATCTGTTGGTCACCGTCGCGCGACACGGTGCGTGTCGCAGCACTCCTCGTCTTCGTCAAGCGTGTTGCGAAGGCAGAGCGCGCTACTGCGTCAGTTGATTACGCGCCGCGCAACGCTGCTCATTTCTGACATGGTCATTCTTCGCTTGCTTCAGGAATTGTGCTCTATAGTGACGCAACACACGCAGTGGCGGGGCGGTGGTGAGAAGGTCGCAGATCCCGCCAGTTTGGCGAAGGCGGAGGGCACCTCTGGAGTTCTTCAGGAGGTTCTCAATTTGATGCAATCGGTACAATGCGATGCATTAATCGGGAATCGACTGCGGGAGGAGTCAGAATCTCTTCGTTTGGGGAGCCTTCCTGGAGGCGTGCGCGCCGAGATGCTGCTGCAGCTTCAGCACGTGATGTCCGCTGTTGGCTTTATCCCACTTCTTCCAGTATCGCCCCCGGAGCCAGCGACCGCAGCCGGGGCCGTGACGCAATGCAGTCGCCAACATGCAAGACAGTTTCTCTACTGTGTCGCCCCATTTCTTCTTCTATGGGGTGGCCAGTGTCCTCAGGCGGGTGACAGCGATTGCAGTCCGCGGCTATCCGCACTGAACCAATTAATGCTCTGGGAACAGCGTTATCAGCACCCCCACCCGCGCAGCGCCGGCCCCTCCGGACCAGTTTTGCTGTCACCGGTACTGACACCGATTGTGTGGTTGGAGAGCGTATGCATAGCCCTACAGGATGAGCTCTTCAAGCTAGGGCAGTTGTGCGCAACACTGGAGGTCATGGAGAGTCATAGAAACGAGATCGGTGAAACACTTGGCCAATGGGCCGCGCGTCGGTGGACGGAGACCGATCCATCAGCGGCTGCGGTGAGGCCCGATGCGAGCTTCCCGTGTGCCACTGAGAGCGCGAGGACAGCGACAGCGACGGCGGAGAACAGTCTTGCGCGCTTCGTCTTCCCTCTGAGTGAGTGCATTCTTGGGGAGCTTGAGCTGCTGCGGCAGCGTGGTCTCTTGCCAGTAATAGCGGACGAGGAGTGCGGCGACGACCAGGCCTATTTCTCTCCGACTCTGGGTGATTTGGCACTCCCAGCCGCTCTGGCCTCGGTTGTTGATCACCGCACCGCCACCACATTCTCTAGTAGCGAGGCACGCATGCTCGAGAACGCACTGTTATCTACTCCCATAGGTCGACCCCCCACCGCGCCTCAGCAGACCTCCTCTCCGCTGCGCGCGCAGTTCCAGTCCCCGCTGGTGCAGGGGCGCCACAGCGCCACCACTCCTCTCCAGCACCACCACCGAGGAGGTCCCGCACACGACGGCACTTCCGCACCGCAACGCTTAGCGGCAGTGCTGGATATGCCGCACGTCACCTCTATCCTGGAACGCGAGGATACTCGGCTGCTGCGGAGCTGCCAGGGCAGCGCCACGACGCTCTCCAACCGCCGCTCCAGTCAGCACGGGGAGGACCCTCTGAAGGAGTTTAATACGTGGCTGCCCAACAACATTGCCACTGATGATGAGGCGATAAAGAGGGACACGTTCTTCAGCAAGGGACCGAGCTTCGGGTGCGCGCCTTCGCTGAGCGAGCGGCTGTGGTGGCGCCCTGCGTTTCGCGCGACTATGTGCTACTGCCCAGTAACCCGCCGCCGCTGCGTAGATCCACTGGTGTGTGGAGCCATTCTTAAGGGAACGGGTGAGAATGTCTTTTTGTCCGAGGCAGAGGGCCCTGAGCGACCAGCACGCGGCACCATAAACGCCGACAGCACTGAGGCCGGGCTACGGGCTCGGGTGTATCGTGCCTTCGACATCCCGGGGATCAACCGTGATTCTCTGGCAGCCTGGATTGCTCCTCTGTATGTGCGTGCGCACCGCCGAATGGAGGTGGAGGGGCCGGCGTCTGCGGCTATTGGCGTCGATGTTCATGGACCTCCGCTGCGCACCCACAGCAGAAGCAGCGTCTCCGGTGAGCTGCAGGAGCGTGGTGGTGCTGCTGCTGCGTCGGCTGGGCGGCCGCAACCAAGGCTTCTCACGAGCAACCTATATAACACCGTGCTCCCTGCCCTGACACAGCTGAATCCCCCTGACCTGTTGCAGTGTGGTCACGTTATCTCCCACAAAGCACTGAATGATTTGCTAACAACACGTACGACGGGGCGCCACCACAGCGACAAGTCTGTTGCCTGTCCTTACTGCACAAAGCGTACACCCGTGGAGAATATCCTAACTTTAGCGTACTTTTACTGAGCACTGTGCAGTCACTGTCGAGTTTTGTTTTTGGTCTTGTTTGCTTCTGTTTCTCTTTGTTTTCTATGGACGGCACTCATTGGATAAGGACGAATGAGTGGATAGATGTGTGCCGCTTCACATGGAGACGTTGTTATCGACGGTTGATCGTTTCGATGCCGTTGTTTATTATGATTTTTATCGTGGAACTCAATTGCCAGTTGGGCTTAAAAAAAAACAGAAATATTTACTTTTACAATTTTTGCAATGAGAATGCGGCGTCAATGTGACCAGTCTGCATGTTTGTGACATGCCTGCCTGTACTGAGGGAGGGGGGAACAATGGAGTTCGACCCTCATACACGTTCACACAGAAAGACCAACGAAAATCAGCTAAGAAGCCCAGCACACTGGCGGATTGGGCTCAAGGATGGGCTGGGGGACGGGAGGCTGTGATTGAATGAAGGCTGCACCGAAGCTTCCAGCCGGCCCATTTGCGGTCTTTGTGTGCGTGTGTTGTGTGTTTGCATTCTATCCGTGTGTGACCACACTGCCCATCTCACGCCCACTGCTCTTGCCATTCTCCCACACGGTACTAGCTACTCTTCGATATCACTTCTTTGTTTATCATCGCTGTTCCCTCTCGGCTTTTTGTTTCTTCACTTCTCTTCAAAGTACTGTTAGTGGGACTTCTCTTTCTTTTTTTCTCTGGTTGTCTCTCTCACAGTTATCGAATTGCGTGGTGAGCATTGACATGTCGCGGAGAGCGAAGAGCCAAGTCACAACCTCGTACGTCGACGGCTGGTCCGTGATTGAGAAGGTATCGGAATTCACACACTCTGTTGGACGCGTTGGCGGTGGCGGGAGGGGCAGCGCTATCCTCATTGCCTTACCGGAGAAAGGTGATGTCGCCATTTCACCAGCAGTGTCCGGGCGTGCTACATCATCGGTGCGCCCGGGTGCGCACAAATCCTGCACTCACTTCTGGGACGCGGGCGCTACCGCTTCTTCTCGTGGGGCCAGGCGGCCAGCCGCGGAAGCGAGCGACAGTGACCCTGTACTGGCCGTCTTACTGACCACCTCCGCGGTGTTTCCATCTCGCAAGGACGTTAAGGGCATGACGGTGACATTCATGGAGCAACCAGTGGCCGGCACGGCGGCGGTGATGGGGAGGGAGCCACATAGCTTTGCGGTTGCGATGCGCGGTGACCACGGCTTCTTCACCTCAGTCGCCCAGCAACGGCCAACGGTGAGCGGCAACGCACGGCGAGTGCGTGCGGACCCCCACGGAGACGGTAGTCTGTCGGATGTGGCGGAGGAAGAGGAGGAGGAAGAAATCGGTTACTCCGTTGCAATGTGTGACATCTACCCACTGGAGGTAATTGGTGAGTTCCCCTCCAGTAGCAGCTGCAGCATCTCTGCCCAGGAAACCTTCTGTGAAGACCGGCGCAGCGTTTTGGACAGTGAGGCTTCCCATTCCAAGCTTGATGGCGAGGGAGAGGAGGTCCTGTGGACTGAGAGCCATACCACTCGCGCTGGCGGGAGCTATCGCACCGCCGCCCCTACTAGCAGCTGCTCGCGACATTCCCGCGGGAAACTAGATCCCGCGGACAATCTACTCGTTGTACGGCCGCTCCCGATCCCACTCGTACTCTCACGGATAGCAGAGATGGCTGTGGGCGACACACACCTGATCATCTCACATATCCCTGGTCATGGCCGCAAGTACCTAGTCCGGCATGTCATTGCCGTGCACGATGACTTCTGCGAGTACGCTGCGGTGGGCGCCGCCGCTGTCACGGATGACGCGTGGTGCAGTGGAGGTCCGGCGTTCAACAGCAATGGCGACTTCATTGGGCTTCACCATCAGCGCGGCGGTGGGGAGGGCGTGTGCGTGCGCATCAATGCGATTGTGCAGCACCTATTTCGCTCTGGAATGCTGAGCATATGCCGCTCCCCGATCTCTCCACTACCCCTCAATTCGCTTCTCCCGGGCACATGCAACGCGACGGAGGCTCAGGTCCAAGCCCTAACCCTCAGCACCACAGCGCAACCACTCCCACTTAGTGCCGCCGCCATCGCGAACGATGGGAACTGCATTGCAGACTTCGATTCCCTGATGAATGCGCAGAGTGCGCTTCTGGGAAGACCCGGCACCCTCTTGCGCCCAGCACCTAGCTTTGAGGAGGTGTTCGGTCAGTACTACTGCGGGTACGATAGTCTGGGTCTCATGCTGCATTCGTTTGCTTATTGTCCAACCTTGGTACGGCGGGTGCTTCGGGAAGTCGCACAACGCGACAGTAGCGGTGACAGATGCTTTGGCGGCGCCGCGGTGGCAGACAGTGTGGTGGGATTAACCCTTGAAATCATCGACAACTATCCGCAAGATGAGGAGCTTGTGAGCGAGGCGTTGAGTACACTCAGTCGGCTTTGCTTTCAAGAGCGCAATTTGTCTACTTTTGTTCAAGTTGATGGCGTCATTACGGTACTAGAGATCATGAAGGAGTACCCGCGGCGCCCCCTTATCCTCCAGTGGGGTATGTATTGCCTTGCCCAGGTCACCGACCCCGAAGAGGTAGTCAGCGGAGCCATCAGCAGCGCTGATAAGGCGTGTGCGTTGTTTACTCGCTGCGACGGGGTGAGTCTGTGCGCTGACATTTTGCGTTCGCAGAGTCCTACGGCGCAGCGGCACCTCATCAAATGGACGAGCACCACCGTTGGTAACGTTGTGCGCTATGACGCTCGAGCGGCCACATGGTGGGTCCACATAGGGATGCTGCCGCGCCTCCTTGAACTGGTCCGCACGTGTGCGACGGACTCCTTTGTGCTACAGGGACTACTGCGGCTACTGTGCGCCGTTGTGGAGTCCTACGATGTGGAGGACCCCGTGTCATCAGCGCCATCGGTGCCACCGTGGGGTATGGCCAGCGCGGGGGACAGACGTAACCTCCTTCGCATGTGTGTCGCTACTGAAAAAGATAAAACGTGGGATAGCTTGGTTCACATATTCGATCGCGAGTCGCGCGGGCGCTACTCTGACGCATCCACACGGCTTATGCACATGTGCTTACGAACACTGGAGGCGCTTGCCACGTGGCGGCTCCTGCCGTCCGCCTACACGAGCAGGCTCTTCTCTGAGGTGTGTGAGCGTGCCGCTACGGAGTACCCAGCAGCAGCATCACTGCGGGAGAGGACCCGAGTAATACTGAAGCTTCTATCAGTGGAGGCTTCGGCAGTTTCCACGGGATGCCATGAGGCTCCAGGCGTCCTCAAGTTCCTTCCAGCGAATGCAGTTGACCTTGAAGAGGAAGAAGCACCCTTAATGGTTGTCGAGGCGGATTACCATCCGCGCGCATGCCCCCCAACAGCAATTGTGTAGCATGCTTGTAAAATATCAACACCTATGTACAATACACTTTATTTTGTCCTCTTTGTGAGCCAGTCTCTTCAGATAGTCCGTGAGAAGGAAATGCTGCCAGAATGCTAGAGCACTCAATCACTTTTACGTCTGCTGTTTTTTGTTGTTGTTATTGCGTTACTACCCGCCAGCTGTGCACACACTTATACATCTCATAAGCAGAATACCACAGCGACCAAAAAAAGGAGATTTATGCCCCCCCTTCCCCTCTCTCCACGCTCACCATTTTGACCACATGCGAAGTTTTTTTTCTCGTGGTGCGAGCGCTGCTGTCTTTATCCGCTGAATATATATATATATATATTTACATAGGTGTTGCATGACTGTGCGTTGACCACGATACTTCATGGCTTGCTCTCCCTTGTTCGCACTCTACTGTTCTTTTTTTAAAAATAAGGTCACGCTTTTTATTACTGTCGTTGCCTTGTACGAGTCTGAGGTTCCCCCCCTGTGTGTGTATGTGCTCCCAAGTTCTCACTAGTTACTGTCTGTATTCAGATTTCTGTAGTACCAGGCGTGTGTGCGCTTGTGTTCCTCTTTTTCCTGTCTCTTACTGACTATCCACAACGTAGTATCGTTCTAATAGCTAACACATAGTAGGCTAATAGTTTGAGAAGGGACGAAGGAAGGTAGGTCTCCCATAAAACGCAAGAACAGGAGTGTGTGCAAACAGCTAACTGTTGATATTGCTGCTTTGCTTTGATAGACTATCTGTGTGCCTTTTTCTCCTAACACACACACACACAGGTACGTAACTGTGCTTTTTTTTGTGTGTCATATTCTTTGCGGTTACTTCTTTCGTAGGGTGTAGTTATTGCTTTTGTGCGCGCGTGTGCGTGTGTTCTCAGTGCTATTATTACTATTAATTTCTCACTATTTTCTGTGTTCTGTGGTGATCGCTTTCACGATCCTCTTTCCCGAGCGCAGTCCCCCTTACCCAGCATACGCAGCATCATGCTCAACACCCCCTCCACTACCTCGGGGCCCAGCAACAGGAGCAGGGCCTCGAACAAGGGTCGTGGCAAGAAGCGCAGCCCCAACCTCAGCATGGACCTGCAGTGCGATGAGGGGGTCGATGAGGTGAGAGTAATCCATAAAGGACGCGAGTGCGTATTAGCCTATGTTCCAGAGTCAGGCCGCCTGAAGCTCACTCGAATTACCTCAAAAGGGAAGACAAAGGTACTGCTGAACATACCACTCAACAATGTACTGAATATCGAGGATCACCTCGAGAGAGATTTACGACAGCAGCAGCGCCACACCAACGATGACACTACTAAACACACATATGAGAACAACAATCCGTCTGCTGGCATGCTTTGTCGTCCTCAAGTTCCAGAAGAGGATGATCCGCTGGTCTTCGCGCACTCTAGAGTGGGGACCACATCCTCTACCCCGGCGTACTACCATCACAACACTGGAAGTGTGTCTGGCACGTCAGTGCCGGGTTCTTATTTCTCCAACACCAGCCAACCCTCCGCTGCCAGATCTGGCAGCGGAGGTGGAGCTGTCGGCACCACCCCACTTGGTGGAGGCAATCCAGAGAAACTGCGGGCCGCTTCGGACCGCTACTATGTGCACTACGTCCGCATGCGCAGCAACGAGAAAGGAACTATACACAGCCTTGACTTCACAAGCCATCGCGCGGGCGATCTGGTAGAGCGCCTTCTCAAAAAGATATACGTCTGCGGGACAAAGCGTCTAGTTGTTTTCATTAGTCCAAAGTCTGGTCGTGGGCTTGGGGAGCAAATTTTTGAGAAGCAGATAAAGCCCATCCTTCACTTCTCCCGTCATAATGTGGAGACTCACATCACGACACGCGCGCATGAGTGCGAAGACTACATAGCAGATCTCAACAACCATTTGGACAGCAACTGCGTCCTGGTTGCTGCTGGCGGAGACGGCATGGCCAATGAGGTTATCAATGGTCTGCACCGCCGCAAGTTGTCCCTCATCAAGTTGCTGCGTGAGCAGGCCGAGCGGCTGTCAAGGGTCAACTCGGCAGCCCACGTAACTCATGAAACGTTTAGTGATGGCAGCTCCATTGAGAGCGATGGTGCGTTCCCCCGAGCACAAGAGTCCAGGCATTTCGGCTTGCTTCACCTTGTTATACCCGCAGATGAGGTTACGTCGCCTCCGGGTGATTCATACGTGCCTGTGGCTTCCCTCGGAGGATGGGACAAAGTTCTACCGCTGATCGCCACCATCCCAACGGGCAGCGCTTGTGGCCTGGCGAAGAGCATGGATGTGCTCACCCCGACTGCGGCGGCGCTGTCACTTGTGCACCTGCATACATGCCACATGGACATCTTGCGTATGCAGTTTACCCACAATGAGGAGATGGAGGCCATGCAGCGCGGCAAGATGAGCCGATCGACACTGAAGAACGCAGAGAAGAGGTACCGCGACTACCTGAGCTCTCGGGCCTCTGAAGAGGCTAGCACCTCGGAACAGCACAGGGACCCCGCGGGTGGGTACGAGCTCACCTCGCCCTTTGACAAGAAGGGACAGCCGCGGTTCTCGAGTGCTGTGTCGATGCACGTCGGCGCCCCTGACATGCCCGAGCGTGTTTCCTTCATGTCGCTGTCCTTTGGCATTCCAAACGACATCGACCGCGGCTCTGAGCACTTGCGATGGATGGGCAATGGCCGCTTTGCTGTGTACGGAGCCTATGTGTTGATCCGCGGTTTCGTCCCGGCCAAGGGGGTGCTGCGGTACCTCCCGTGGGAGAGCAAAGCTGGGCTGCGCGTGGAGAAGCTGCACAACGACAGCACGCTCCCCACGGAGGCGGAGTTCCCACTGTGCACAATGCGCGCTGAGTGCTCGCATTGCGCGCAGTATGTCCAGCCGGAGCGCCGTGATGGGGCAGATCAGGTCCTCTCCGAGCTCAACCGTTACTCCTCCAGCGATGGCGGGGTGGCGTACTACAGTAGCCAGGGAGGGGCTACCATGACTGCGAAGAGGCGTGAGGATTTTCAGAGGGCAGCGACCCTCAGCGACAGTGTTCTACTGGACGAAGATTACGTAGACTTTGACGACCCAGACCAGTCGTGGGTGACCATCCGCGGGGAGTTCTATAGTTTATTGATCTGCAACCTGCGTGACGTGGCCCAGGACATGAAGATGGCCCCGCTGTCGCACTTGAGCGATGGCGCCATTGATATTGTTCTTGCACGGGTCGATCCTATTACACATAAAGGGGGCCGCAAGGAATTTTTGCAGTTTTTCACCTCCTTGGAGAACGGGACACACATTACGTACCCATTTACGAACTACGTCAAGGCACGCGCGCTAGAGGTAAAGGTGGACGACGGCATCTCTATGTCAGATGGCGAGATGATGCCACTCAGTGCGGTGCGGATCACTAAGTTGCGGCATGGCATTCAGTGCGTTCGCGCGGACTAGATTGATTGGAAGGGCACATCAATAGGCTTTCCTGTACCCGCGAACGAGACTTCCTTCTCTTCCTATCGTATCACCCCCTCCCCACCTCTCGATGAATCAGGAGAGACCATAGAAACAAACAAACGAAAGGGGATAGGAATAGGCGTCGATCCCAGAAACACTGATGACTGTTCTTACTACACTTTTCCCACCCCTAATTAAGCACAAGAGCAGCAGAGAAGGGAGAATAATAATAAAAAAGGACGAAACATAGACCCTCGTCTCTCTACGGGGCGGCACTTTTTCGTTTGTGTATCTTCGGTTTGTACATTTGCGACAAGTAGTGATTGAGATGTTTATTTTTGCTTCACCGCCACTATTATGATTACCTTTGCATGACGTGAGGATAACATCCATAGGCCTGGGCGATTTTTTCTGTATCTGCGCCTGTGTGTGTGTGTGTTCTGGTATCGATTTGAGTGAGTGCTGTCTGCAGCCCTGTTGTAAAGCGTGAAAGCGATGGTGATAGGATGGACTGAGGGTGCTTGGTATCCCTGTCGATGAGATATTAGATGATCAATTGATGTGCTCACGGACACACACATACAGCCCCCCTCCTCCCCCCAAAAGGATAAATACAGTGCACATGCAATTAATCTGCTGCGTCTTTGCACATGCATAGATACAGGTGCACTTTAGTTGAGCACGACAGCTTCCCACCCCTTCCCCTCACTCTACCGCCCGCTCGCATGGATGGAGAGCTAGACACTGAGGGTGTGGGGATGAAGTAAAACCTTTGCTATGGGATAGTACCTTTTACTGAATAATGATATTATGCCGCTCCACCTCAACAGTATTTATTAATTGTGGAATACACCGTCGGTGGGTGAGACATGTGTCCCGTCTATTTTTTTTTTGAAAAGTTTGAAGCTCAGTTGACTGATTGTCATTGGAGATTCATTTGGGGTATGACATGGTGGTCCGTGACAATGACACATATTTGCATGAGAGAAAAAAACAGATACACGAGCAGAGTCTAATTCTCTCCCCACCCCCCTACCACCACCACCGCTCCTGTGCAAACTGTGGAGTTTTCTCCCATTTGCTTATGACATAAAAACGCATCCTTGCAGAGGTTTTTTAATCTTTTCTTTCTCCCATATACCATCAGCATCTTCTCTTTTTCATTTTTGTGTCACCTCCCTTTTCCCCGCTCACATATCTATATCATCACAGGAAAACTGTCTGCTCAGGGGCACCGTCGCTGCAAGCCAGCCCATTCGTGCTTGTTCATGCGGAGGGTTGGCATTTCCATCTTTGCACCGTTTGGGTGGAAACTCTCCTTGAATGTACGAGCTTGCGCTTCTCTGCAAGAGCAGTCTTCCACTGTGCACCTCGCCACATCCCATCGACGAAGGCCAGCGCGACGTCATCCAGCCACTAGCACAGCTGCACCTGTGCGGGACAGTGTTGAACTGACAGACAGCGCGCTTGAAAAGCTGCTTGGCGTCTCTGAACGCCTCTTTTGTGACGAGGCGGAGGCTGCTGGAACCACCGTTGGCGGCGATGCAGTGCCCGCAGCTACCGCATTAAGGCTCTCTGACACTACTGGCAGCGCGCCACTCCACGCTCCGCTCGCAGAGTGCGACGCAGAAGAGCTGATGCGGCTACTGCTGGATGGCCCTGTTACCTCTGAGGCGGACGACGGGGAAAGCGGGGCCCTCATGAAGAGTGCCTCATCGGCCAAAAACCCTCTTGCAGCGATATCCACTGCCAACACCGTCGCGGAGGACTTGGTGGCACTCCTCCAGCTTGGCAACACATCCTCGGATCAGCACCTATCCCTGGAGATGCAAGCGGCGGTGGAATTGCTAGTGCAGGGGCAGGATGTGAAGGCACTGCTGCCCACTGGCACGCTGGCTGGCCTCCACATGTGCACCAAATTTCTGAGTCGCTGTGATTTCTCCACCCTGCACTTCGCCAACGTGGTCGCTGATGCGTGTGACTTCTCTCGGAGTTTGTTCTACAAATCCTCCTTTGAAAACTGCACCTTCACTGGCTGTGTATTCGATGGGTGTGTGCTCAAGCAAGTCCGCTGCTCTGGGGAAGTGTCGTTCGTCGCGTGCAGCTTTCGCTTCGCTGGCGTGGAGGTGGCCCTCAATAGCTCCGCAGCCGTATCCTTCAACGGTTGCGATTTCGACCTCGCAGACTTCGAAGGCTGTGAAAACCTAAGCGGCGCTAGTTGTTTCGTGAAATGTATCAATGTCGACACGGCCTCCCGATTCCCCCAGCGAACATAACGCTGAGGTGGGTGGACTGGGGAACATCGTTCGTGCACGACTGGGCAGAGCAAAGGGCCAGTGATTTTCTTATCCTCTTTATGCGTGCGTATATAATCTGCTAACAGTACAACCTAAACGAACAACAGTCACCCCTCACATGATCACCCCAAGTGACAGTGTTGCCTCTGTGTATGCTTGCGTGTGTGTCTGTATCCAACAGACCAATGTGTAACCTGTGCCACAACCACTACGTCTACTGTATCTCTGCGCACATGCGTGCGTATGTTCTCCTCTCTCCACTGATCTTTCCTTATTAGCATTTACCATACATCTCACTCTAGAGGGGGACCGTGACGCACGGAGAGAGTCAGACCGAGGAGAACCAAGGTGATAGAGTGAAGCCACTATTTAGCTACCACTGCGACGTCTCTCCCCACACACTCACACAAAGACGTTGATCCGTTCAGCGAGCGAACGGGTAGACTGCCGCGGCAATTGCAATAACAACGAGAGTAATAGCAGCACAGTGAGTGAGCCATGCTCAGCGGTGTTCCAGAGGAGAACGCCAGCAGCGCTGCTGCTGGAGAGGATGACCCGTGGTTCGCCATGGAGGAGGAGGTTGCTGGAATGATGGGGGATCTCCAGGAAAGAATGGATCGGTATGTAAAGATCCCAAATCCAACTGTAATCGATGAGAACGGCTTGATCGATGCCGTTGCCAAATGCACAGACACAGTGAAGGAGATGCAAACATGGCAGGATACTGCCCGTGAGAGACCAGAGTCCTTCAGCATCACGTCGGACGAACTCCAGCGGAGGTCTATGTTCCTGCAGAACTTTACACCAACACTGAACAGCGCACGGGGGCTGCGCGACAAGGTACTGATGTCTCAGCGTAAGCGTTTGATTAATAGCAGCGACGCAGCCAAACCTGTTGACGACGACAGGGTAGATAATGACGCTTTCCTACGCCGTGAGCACGAGACGCAGCGGGCCATTACCCATCATGATGAGGAGACCCTTGATCGCCTTCAGGACGGCATCCACCGCGTCCACGAGACTGCCGTGAACATAAATGAGGAGTTAACGACCCAGGAACACATTGTGGATGACCTTGACCGCGGGATGACCAGGGTGCAGATGCGCTTGGAGGGAGCTCTGAAGAAGGTTGGCCGGCTGATTGACTCCACCAGTGATCGTGGAAAGATGATCTGCATTGCTGTACTGATAGTGATTCTTGTACTTCTAGTCGTGTTCGTTGTCAGATAGGGAGAGGATGGGGGGGGAAGTGGGCACCAATGACATCCCATCACAGCATTGCCAGAATGTCGACTACCCTTAGAGACACTGTTGCGATGCCAGTATATTTCATCATTATTGCGTACCATCTAGCAATTTTAGTTAAATTATATACAGCAGCAGTCAGCACCTTTGCCACGCTTTATATATGACGATCGGAGATGTATCTAGCACCAGGTTTCACCCTGTCATTCCCTGCACATACACACAAAAAAACAAGGATGCGAATCGCTGTGTGAGTGAGAGGGAGTGAGCGAGGGTAGGTAAAGAGCGAGGCTGCTTTTACGGCGGTGTCGGAGAGGCACCTTGATAGTTGTGCGCACGTATCTGTCTGTGGCTATGAGTCACCATATCGGAACAATACCCGCGCGATCGGAGCATTTCATAAAATCAGCAGCTACACGGGTAATTTTTTTGTCTCTTTTTTTTTCGTATTGCTTTATGTGTTGACAAAACAGGAGTGGTACCCGATCCTTCCTACTTGGCAGTGCTTTGTACCTCACACTGGCTTGCTACTCTTGCACATTTGTTCCACTATACAAGCTCTTTTTAGTAGCGAGGGACAGCTGAAGAAAGCCGTTATATTATCACAGACACGAGTATAGCTACATATATATATATATATATTTTTTTTTTTTTGACTTCGTTCTAGTCGGTGCTGTTTACTACCTCCGTGAGTGCTAGTTCTCTCAGTTTCTTTTTTTGTCGTTGTTGTTTTGCATCCCCCCTTTCCATCTAAGAACGAGGAATGATGCGGAACGGAGAGGCTTTCAGAGCAGTATTGCTTTTTGTTGCTCTACTCGTCCTTGCGATGGGTGGCTGTGGTGCTGCATCAGTGGGGGAGAGCACCTCCTTCTACGGTTACCTCAAGCTTCCTCACACGTATTTCGAGCACCCAGGTAGCAGCAACCCGCTCAATTACGTGCAGCCAGGGACAGTACTCTTTGTGAACGGCGACCGCACCGTGCGTGCCCCTGTGCAGCGCGATGGAACCTTTGCGGTGTATAACCTGCCCTACGGTACCTATCTGCTGCAGTGCGACTACCACGACTTCCAGTTCCCAACCGTGCGCGTGGATGTGCAGTACAAGGACACCCCAGTCAGTGAGCGCATTCCGATCATTCGCAGCTACAGCAACGACTACCCGGTGAAGCCGCTGGAGGGTACCGGCATCGATGATGGCAGTCCGGTGGTGATCCCAGCGATGGCGGTTCACATGTATTACATCCCCCGGCAGCAGTTCAGTGTGCTAGATCTCTTGAAGAACCCCATGATCATTCTTATGCTAGTTTCTTTCGGCCTCATGGGAATGATGAAGCTATTCCCCGAAGAGGAGATCAAGGAGTCGCAGAAGATGTCACGCGAGTGGCAGAAGAAGATGCTCAACGCGGCCTCTGGAGGCGCCTCCAGCGGTGAGTCCGGGAGCAGCAAGAAGGCGCTGAAGGCGAAGAGCAGCTAGCAGCGTGAGTGTGTGTGTGTGTGCATGAGACCACACTAACGCATTCGGAGCAGGCAGTCGCGCTCTTCTATTCTTCTTTTATCTATTTATTGCTATTGTTGTCATTGAAAAAAAATAAAGACAGACAAATAAAGGGAAGTCATCTTTACAGCACCTTCTCCTCCCCAATGACATAGGCCTTTTAAGGGAGGGAAACAGATGCCTCTATTCTCTCTTTTGAGTTTTTTTTTTCGTCAGCGGCGGGGACTTTTCTAGTTGTGCACCTTTTTTCTGAGGTGCTTGCTGTGTTTTTGTGGCATTAATGAACTCGCTTGAGATGACACTCTTTCATACATATTGATCGGTGCCTGTGTATAAACGCGGAGGAAAAGCGAATGGATGGGGGCATGCAGAGAGGTGAAGGAGGAGTGGAAAGCATATGAAGCAGCAATAGATAAAAAAGATACTGAGAAGAACATCTGCCATCATCTTAAAGGCACCATCGATAATTTGGAGGTCGTAGTATTAACATTTTAGCCCCTTCCACAGTGAAGTGGCTGACGGCGAAGAATCAATGAACAGCAAAACAAATACGCAAGCAAATGGACAACGTGCTATGGGAAGGATTTACCGATCCACATATATTTTCCCTTTTCCCCTTCGTGCATTCCATCACATGCATGTCACCTTTCCTCATTGCATGGAAGGATTGTGGAAACATCATTTCTCGCATGCAACTTTTGCACATAACGCGTCGGTGCCATCCATTATTTTCCTTCGTGTTTGCTTCGCATTTTAGGAGCCTCTCTCAATCTGGAAATAGAAGATACATACACACTATTGTAGTGCTGCTAGTTACCATTTAGAGCGTGCTCTCGATTTCCACGTCGCGATGGAGTCCCAAATGCAATCACTGAAGCACCGAGGCGGGAAAAGTAGCTCGTACCCCATACTAACGCTCTGCCTCTCCTTATCTGCGTTGGCAATGGCGGTTTTGCTTGTGCTCCCAACAAAGCACGCGAAAAATATAGTTGAAGAGGAGAGGAGTCACTTTGGCCCCTCGTCAAAGATGTTCGGTGTGATTGATGTGAATAGCCAGAACTTTAACTCGCTAGTCGAAAGGAGCAAATTTACGTTGCTGTGGCTCTATTCTAATGATTCACAGGAGTGCATCACCTTTGCCGATACTTTCATCATCTATAGTGAATTCGCTATCTGGAACGACACCCTTGACAATATCCTATCAGTGATGAAGGCGGATGGCCAAGAAAATCTGGAGCTGATGGAGCGGTTCGGTGCTACAGAGTACCCTGCAGTGTTCCTGATTTCTCCGTACACTACAAAGGCAGAGCGGTACACCAACCGACGCACCTTCCATGGCATGCAGTATCACATCGACAGACTAATGCGCAAGGAAACGAAGCGCCACCTGCAGAACGCTAACTGACCGGAGCTGTGGAAGTGATGTGGTCCCGCCTTCCTATTTTTTCCCTCTTTCCTCCTTAGGGTAGGTTGATGCCAGATTGGAGGTGTGAACGCATTCTGCTACACCTATTTTTCCCTTTTCCATGAGTACTCACTTTTTTTTTCCTTCGAGTGGACTTGCATTGTTGACTGGGGTTACTATGTTTGTCCCCAGTCCGTGGAGTTTGGTATGGTTTCAGTGTGTGTGTGTGTTTCTATATTCGGCATAAAGAGTCTAATAAAAAGTAATTCGAAGTTGCATAAAGGATTTTTTTAAACATAGCGCAGTCCATTCATACATTTTAAACGCATGTAGCGCTACATACCATTTATGTAGTTGTGCTAAGACTTCAGCAGAGAGGGCTTTCAGTGTACGGACCTGCAAACTCACACATAGTGGGTCATAAAAGGAAACTGGGGCAAGGTGTTTTTTTTTCAAATGCTCACTGAAGGGTGACACCAACGTAGAGCAAGAGCCATCGAACTTAGCACATACACACAGGCACACAGGCGACGTTAACATCAACGATTTGTGTGAATCAAACAACTGTGACAACTTCTCCTGAACGCGGATAGCCGTTTGCGCTGCTGTCGTCCCCACTCCTGTATGTAAAGAGCTTTTCTCTCTGCGCTTCTCCTTTCTCCTTTTTGCACCAATTGAAGACACGTAGGAGATCGCGCTGTCTATTTCTCTCGTTCGCCATTTATATATATTATCTGCACCCGCCAAGTTTTGTGCGTCCCGTGCTAGCTAACCATTTCACTCTCCGTCTCATCACACACGTAGTCATACCATTTGTCGCATTCACCGAGAAATGCGCCGCCATAGCCCAGGTTCTAAGCGGCTTGTTCTCGCGAGCTCCATTCTTTTCGGATTTATACTCTTGGCAGTAATCCTCCGTTTGTTATCACGTAAACTAGCGGTTGTCACACAGAAGTCAGATCCACTTGTGCCAACCGCATCGTCGGTGGATCCTGGCAAACCAGAGAGCGTGTTTCTGCATGTGGTGGAGGTGTACGATAATTCGTACAAAGAACTTCTTAGTGGCCAGATGTATGTGCTTCTCGAGTTCTATTCGCCGTTGTGCGGGGCGTGCATTAACTTTGCCCCTACGTTTGGCAAGCTGGCAATGGCTGTGGCAGAGGACGATGTCCTTAAAAATAAGGTCACAGTGGCAAAAATAAATGCAGTAGTCAACACTGCTGCTTCGTCAGAGTTCCAGGTGGCATACTATCCAAAGCTCGTACTCGTCTCATCAACCTCCAAAAAACGCGTTGAATTTACGGGTTCTCGGACCGTTGAGAAAATTATGAGCTTTTTGAAAGAGCACACTGGTGAGTGAAACAGCTGCTCATCGTATCGTTGTGCCTTTCGCATAAGTGTCTTCCCATTTCTTCATGGCACCGCGCAGAGAAGGGCACTTTTGAATCAATCGACGTATTGTGATTATATAATTCATGTGAATATGTACGGTTGCACGTCATGGTGTACAGTACTTAAATGTACGCGCTCCCATACATGTATTGGACCCATCCTCGCTTCCAGCTGTCTGAGAATTCCACCTTCTTTTGGACCCTCCTTGCCCCTCTTCGTGATGTGCTTGACAGTATTGCCATTGCCACTGTGCTAATAAATAAAAGCTGCTACAAATGAGCGTTCTGGTGCGTATTGTGATCGCAACGGCGATCCTTGGCGTGGCACTCGCTGCCACTGCCTCAGATGATGTGGACCTTCTGGCCCCCACGGAGGGAGTCACGGAACTTGTGGCAGGTAGTTTTTACCATCAGGTGGGAAAGGAGAAGGCGGCGTTTGTGGAGTTTTACGCTCCTTGGTGCGGCCACTGCAAGCACATGGCGGGCGAGTTCGCACAGTTGGGGGCTGCGCTCCAGAATTCACAAGCAGCCCAGGAGAGGCTTCTCGTGGGCAAGGCTGACGCCACCCAGGA
This sequence comes from Ecitophya simulans, assembly GCA_027574965.2. Classification (NCBI taxonomy): domain Eukaryota; kingdom Metazoa; phylum Arthropoda; class Insecta; order Coleoptera; family Staphylinidae; genus Ecitophya; species Ecitophya simulans. The sequence goes on from JAODGE020009203.1 coordinate 32,302, forward strand.
GAGTGCTCTCGCTAATGAGTTCGGAGTGACGGGGTTCCCCACACTCTTCTTCTTTCCAGCGGGATCAACTCGACCTGAAAAGTACAGTGGCAGGCGCACGGCAGCGGACTTCGCAGCCTTTCTTAACACCAGGATCGATGGCCTGAACTTGGAAACCGTCTCTGAGCATCATTACGCCTCAGTGGTGGACAGCGGCAACTTTGACTCTGTGGTACTCAGTAATACGAAGGATGTGTTGCTGATGGTATACGCCCCGTGGTGCGAGCACTGCAAGGTCCTGAAACTCATCTACAGCCAACTTGCCAAGATATTCGAGCGCGACGGGGACAGCGTGACAGTCGCAATGCTCGATGGCGATGCCGAGCACAACAAGGCGCTGGTGGAGCGGTACTCAGTGAAGAGCTTTCCCACGCTCCTGCTCTTTCGCAATGGAGAGAAAGCTACCCCGGAGAAGTACGAGGGAGGTCGTCGACTTGAGGAGCTGCTCATTTTCGTCAACCAGAGGACTGGCAATATGCGTCTCGTAGATGGTGATCTCTCGTGGGGGTACGGAGTCAGCCAGAAGCTCACGGCCGAGGCGGTGAAGGTTGTCACGCAGAGCGGAACCCCCAAGGCACCGAAGGCACTGAGGGCAGCACATGAGAAGGCGAAGAGCATAGCTGTTGTTCCGGGCGTTGATGTGGACTATTATACAAAAGTATTTGATTCGCTGGCTGGGGAAGGCCGCAACTACTTGGCAGGCGAGGTCAGGCGGCTGAAGGGTGCGCTCACAGGAAAGATAACAGGGCACCAGCGTGATGCGATACTGATTCAGTTGAATGTTCTATCATCCATCTCAGACGGTCTATAGTGAAAGTGTTACTAACACACTCATAGTGGTATGCCCCCCCCCCTTCCGCCTCATTCCGCGTTTTCTTTTATTGGCTTGTATCGAGGAATTGTCTATTACTAGTATAACTATCGAGTTCGCTTATAGAGTTGACGAGGTAATGACACTAAGCAAATAGCCATTGACACTTCAGGCTTGTTGTGTCTAATGTCAGGCAAGGTGATATATTACTTTCCATCGCCCTTTGGCAACGCCAGCCTGGCGTGTGAATTGTTCCTGCTAAGTGGCATTACTGTACCTCGTCAATTCTATAAGGGAACTCGATAGATTTACTCATAATAATACTTGTTATTACTGCTATTTGCTTTTTTGGCATGTGTAGCTGACGCTGTTATGACACTACACTGCATCTCTCTATGTTCCCGTTATTTCATTCTACTTTTTTTTGTTGTTGTTCGAGGAAGAGAGTGTCCAGAGCACTAGACTAATATAGAAAGGTGGGGGTTAGTCTAATACCTATACACTATAGAACAATACGTGCGTTTTTTTCCTTTAGCTTCACTCCAGTTGTACGACAGTAGAACCTCTTCAAGCTCCCTTTCTTCGCAGTAGCTCGACTGCCAATTATTATTATTATTATTATTTGCTTGGGACTTCTCCATCTCTCGACTGGGGAGTTGCTGAGGGTAGTGCCGAAGCGGTACAGGAACCAGGGAGCTGTTTATTATTATTATTATTTGAGGGAGGCCAAAGGATCGCAATATAAGTTTTTAGCACATTCAGTCTCGGAAATCATTGTGTGCTAAAGAGCGGTGTGCGCAATCCCGTGTTATTAGCACCAATGCACCTTGCCGGTAAGCTGGAGGGTGTCGTCTTTCGCCGCAGCCGACGAAGCGATGCACCCGCGCTCGCAGGACTGATGAGGCTCAAAGACGTGGTGAGCGATGGGATTCCAGGCTCCAAGTGCTTTGAGAGTTCATCGGAGCAAGACTTCATCGAGCTCATTGAAACTTCGCTTCTGTGCATCACGGCACTGTCCTCTGTCCAAGAGGACGTTGTGGTTGGCTTTATTGCGTTGGGGTCAGTGCCCAAGGCAACCGGCTTTCCCGCAAGGCGCTGGGATGCGATTCTGGAGCGCGGCATGTACTCGGTGTCCTCCAAGGAAGGGGACATTATAATGCCTGCCAACACCATGTGGCTGAACATGCTACTGTCGCCCCCCTCATCGACACATATCACTGGCGCTGCGCAGGCTGCCACTACTGCGCAGCAGAAGGTGGATGCGGAGATGCAACGCAAGGCTTTCTCGGCTGAGCAGCTCTGCGTGGAGCTCCTGACAGTGTCACTTGGCACCTCACCGATGACTACCCACGTACTGTGTGCCATTCCAAGTGGTGGGTTTCCATTGCTACTGGCAATGGGAAACCGACTCCCCCCGGCGATGAGCACAAAGCGCCCGGAGGACTTCACATTCGTCGGCGACCTTATTCATCTGCAAAGACACATCTTCATCCCTTTCCTCGACATGCGTCTCGGGAGAATTGAGGACTACGACGACTTTGTGCCATTGCTGATTAAAGGCGACGGGGTGGTCACGAGGCTTCCAGACAACTTTTTCCTCGAGGAGATACTAAAAAACCAGGATGAAAATCACAAGGTTGTAATCGCGGAGAATCCAGTCACGCACCAAGTGATTGGCCTGGCGTGTCTTCGTATCGTCGCCTTGGAGGACCAACAGATACTCTCAAAGCAGTATTCAATGGATCTCGTTGGTAAACTGCGTCCTCTTCTACTTGATCCGGAGGTCCATGCCGCCAAGAGCGCCAGTGCAAACCCTAGCAACACCTTCATGATTGATTTTCTCTACTACAACATCGACTACAACGGCTCCGCGACAGACTTTGTGCCATTCATGTTCAGGCAGTTTCCAGCGTGCGAGTACGCCACTATTATCCTCCCGCACAGCCTGTCCGAGCCGCCCGTGCTTGGACGGTTTGAGTATTTGCCTGTGCGCAAGTACCAACCGCACAACTCTCGCGGCGAAAGCCTTCCAGTGCCGGAGGGGTTGTGGAGCTGCTGTCGCTACGCACTCGAGCCTGCCCACGTGAGTGTTGTTCGCTGCGATGAGGAGGCAGATGCGGCTGGAAAATTCTTCGCAGGTTCCCACCTCGGTCTGTCCCGAGGCACGGCGACCCTCATCCAGGATGACCTCACCATTTCGTTTGATAAACAGAATATGGGGGCTCTTAGCGATGTCGATCCGCTCCCCAACACGACGGTGTTCAAGCTCGACTGGCAAACGAGGGGCGACGTTGTGGGTGTGGCATCTGCTCGGCGCATGACTGTCGATGACATGTACTCGCTCCGCTCCAACTTCGACTTGGATGAATATGTATTCTACTACGCCCACACCGGTAAGAACTACGAGGCCACTGATATCTCTCTCTCCCCCGAGGAGGGCTGCAGAAAGTTCTACACGAGCGAGATGCGCGGAGTGGTCATTCGAGGGATGTACGTGCGGCCCCCATTCCGTGGGTCGATTCGTCTTTTTGTGCGGGAGATTCTGCGCCACTACGACGCGCAGGTGGCTGTTGTTCTCACCAATCTTGACGAAGAGTGCTTCCCTCCACTTCTCAAGGAATTGGTACCTACGAAACCGCGCCGCGTCATTGAGCAACCACTGCTCTCCTCAACACATCCGTCGCCCACAAGAGACCCCGGCTCTCCGGATGACGGCGTGGTGGAGGATGGCGCTGTGGAAGGGGAAGCCGGGGCCTCCACACCTGCGACAGACATGGCGGCGCTGAGCACGCTCTTCTTAACTACGCCACGTTGTCTCGGCGATGAACTCCAACGCATCCACACCCGGATCGTTGTCGTTGGCGCGAGCTCCACTGGCCTGTGCTTCCTCCAGCGACTGCTGGCCGTGCCGTATGTGCGCTTTTCCAACTTGCTACTGGTCTCCACGGATGGCATGCCGATGCATCCGAACCAAGAGGAGTATATCTGGTCTGCCGATCAGATGGAGCTGTTAGAGCGCGAGCACGTGTCGCTCATGATTGGCAATCCCATCCGCGTCGTCTCGGGCACAATGGCTGACCTGGACAAGGTCAACAAGTTTATCTCCATCGATAACGGCACCTTCGAGCCCTACGACTACCTCTTGCTCACTACTGGCCGACAGTACATCCCTCCACTGTCGATCCGTCGACTGCAACAACAGGAGGGGAGGCCCGCAAAGGCTGGCGTGATCGCGCTGAATGGGCAGTTTGCGGTGGATAGGTTGCGGCACAAGCTTGCAGAGATCGATCAGAATCAGAGTAACTTTGCGAATGTGATGGTGTATGGGTCGGGCCTGGATGCCTTTGCGGCTGCTGCCTCTATTGTGCGCGTGGGTTTCTCGCCGCAGCGTGTGGTTGTGTGCAGCCCACATAAGCAGATACCGCTTATGGACGACTACTGTTCTCAGGCGGCAGTGGCGTTGCTCAAGACGATGGGCACAAATGTACTGCGCGGCTTTGATGTGAGCCGCATGGAGTACGATGACGACAACAACCTCACAACCGTGATGCTGGCGCCGGTGTCGGAGGATCACAATGCCGCAGGATCAGTTGAGCTCGCGTGCTGTCTCGTGGTGTGCCTGGAGGAGAAGGACATTGACGCTAACGTGCTCTCCGCACTCAATAAGCGCTCCATCGTGTTTGACGGTCGTGTTATAGTCGAAAATAACTACCGCACTACTGACCCTTTTGTCTTCGCTGCGGGACCAGTAGCGATGTTCACGCGGCGCTACGGTGCCACGCAGAGCTTTGACGATGTCAACGCTCGAGACGTTGGGTTCCACCTATCGCAGGTGCTGATGGGACACCTGGGTTACGATGAGTTCTTGGACCCCAAGTTCCACAGCGGTGGGGGCCGCGGTATCGATGGTGCCGAGACGAATAATCTGTACACCAAAGTCTTGGAGGAGAATGGCAGCAGGGTCGCCACGATGCATGGAGCCCAGTTGAGCGTACAAGCGGAGGAGCTCAGCGAAACCGCGGCGCTCGAGACACTACACCGGCTCCCAAAGTACTGCACTCCGTTGTCGCGGCGTGTGCGCTTCCCGGCTGGCTACAACTTCTTCACTACGTTCTGCGTGAACTTCGACTCCTCACGGTGCCTGCGACTGGACTGCTCGACACTCGACATGAACCACCTGTACGAGCCCGTCCCGGTTGGGAGCATCACCAACGTATCCGGGACGGTTACAGACGAGCAGAACTATCTGGCGATTTATGTGAACGAGAGCAGCCGTGTGGTGGAGGGTATCTCGTACTTTGGAAACGGAGAGCCTGAGGTGCACAACTACCGAGCCCTGATTGGCTACCCGGAGAGTCTCCTTACGCTGGTTTTCCGCTACGCTGAGGCCGTTCGCATCGCGGAGCAGCACCCTGGAGATGCCTACATTCCGGGCGCTGGGCTGACTGTTGGCGTGGTGAATGGGCGGCTGGACCTCATGCAGTACCTGCGCTTGCCACACCTTCAGACGGTTTTCTATGACCGCTTCGGGGATTTCTTCAATGTCCTGCGGGAGAAGATGCGCCAGCACGATGAGGCGGTAGAACTCCAGGAGCGGGTGCTCAACGAGCACCAGCACGACTGTGACCTCAGCACCGAGCAGATCGACACCTACAAGGAGGCACTGACAAGTGCACAGAGTGCCTTCAAGCATCAGGTGCAACTAGAACTGATCAGATTTCTCCATGAGCACAAGGACTTCCGCCCCCAGAATATGTACCTGCCAGATATGCGTTCGCGAGTAGTCTGAGCACACGCACACATATATATATATATATATATATGTACGCACGACAGATGACTGTGGAGCGTATAATAGAAACTCTCTTCCCCTGCTTATCTCACTAGTTTGTGAATGATTCATGTATTTGTTTTATGCGTGCATGTATCTATGTGTCTGTGTGCCTGCCCGTATGTGCACAACCTTTGCGCCCTCTCGTCACACCACCACACTTGTGACTGCAGGTTTGCTGATGAGAGAGGATATTTAAATACTCTCCGGTGAGCCCTTTGCGGGGCACGTAGGGAACGTCTTCCTCACACGAGTGTTTAGCGCTGACTTCATGATCTCTCCAGAAAACGCTTTCATGTCTTTTTTTTGTATGTACTATAAACGCTACAGGATAGTTGTGTACCGCTCTGCTCTTTGCTTCACCGTCCTCTATGCGCGAGGCGTACCACCGCCGTCGCTATTCACCCCCACACGAGAACTGTAACTATTATTTGGCGAAATGATACTGGCGGGACATTCACATGCGATTCATGTTGAGCGTGTGCCTGTTTATTCTGCATGTGTGTGTGCTTGTCTGTCAATCATCATGAATGCGCAAACGAGCACTGCTCGCGCCATGTGCTGGCGACTGCTGTTGGTGCCCGCGCCTGTGTCCCCTCCCCGGCCCCTTTCCTTCCCTGTACTACAGATGCATCTTTGTGTTCCTC
>JAODGE020009210.1:0-17137 GCA_027574965.2 Ecitophya simulans
CTGGGGACGCGGCGTAGAATGACCAGCTCCAGCACCAGCGTCATTACAATGGAGAATCGGCGCAAGAGGACGAAGGTCGGCATGCTGAGGTCCTGCGTCGCTCCGAGGCCGCATAGTGTGTTGGCTAGGAACAGGATGGGAAGCGGAAAGAGGCTCATGATCAGTGTTCTGAAGAAGTTGTCCAGTGGGAACGTGGCGATGGAGTGAAACACGTTCCGCTGCAGTAGTAGTACGACTATTGTACCCATATATTGAACTGCAGCCACAAACATGAAACAATTGAAATCATAGGTGGTAAGAATCATCTTCACAATTATCATAATTGCGATGGAGGAGACTCCGAAGAGCAACGCAGATAGAAATTTGACGAACCCACTGGCGCTGTCCTCATTTAGTAGCGATAAAGATAGGTACTGAAGTTTCAAGGGCGACTTCTGGTCTTCTTGAATTCCTGAGTTCTCTGCATCACAATTCGTTTTATATTTGTCCTCCAATACGGTCTCAGAGACACCCACTGCGTGAGGGCTGGAGCAGGCGCTGAACTCCTGCACAGTGGCCTTCATCATCGTCCTGTTTGTTTTTCCCCTTTGTGTGTGAATGTACACGTGCTGACCGTCACTCTGCGCGTCCTTGTGTTCCGGTGGAGGTACAGAACTTTAAAAAAAGTGAATCGTTATGCAAAGCAATAATGGAATGGATGCAGCCCTCAGCGTGCGTGCGTGCGAGAACAACAATCACAAAGCAATAAGAATTAATATGAGGACGGCACAGTCAAACAACAGCTAAGAGTCCCGGTGAATGAAAAGGGTGCTAGAATTACCCACGAAGCAGTAGCGAATGGAGAGAATCAAATGGAGAGTCAGTGAGTCAGGAGTGGGCACCTGAGTGTAGTAAGATGCGGCTGCAAGTGAGTTGGCTATCCTTTCTTTGATCTACAGAGAATAATAGAAATAATATGGAGAAACGCAATAGAAAAAAATGAAATGAAATGTGTATGTGCTCCTGTATGTGTGTGTGTGTGTGCGTGTGTGTGTGAAGAGGTTAAAGAGGTGGAGAGGAATAATTGAGACAGGAAAGTGCAGTCTATACGCAGCATCATCAGAGATACCTACCCCCCAAAAGCGGTGTCACTCCCGCCGCGTCTCCCTTATCCCTTTTCTCTTTTCTATGCTCAGTGCCAGTACACCTCCTTAGTTTTCAGTTAAACACACACACACACAGGAGCGACAGCACTGATGGGCGTATACATGTGCGTGCGAGTGTGCGGATCCTCTCTGCACCTCCGAAGCTCCCCCGCCAGTTCTAGTGCCATCGTGGGTCAGTAGTAGTACCAGGCGGCACAGGGGCGCGGGGTGGTGGCGTGTCCGCCCCGCTGACGCCGTTCTCGAGTGGCCACTCTCCCTCAGTACTCTGCCATGTGCCCCCTACACAGTTGGAGACCTGAGGGGGCCATGACGGATGCGCGCGACGGTGATGAAAAGGGGACGACGCGGAGGTGGCTGCCCAGTGCCTCACTGTCGTCACCACCACCGCCGCTGCCAGCCGCGGAGGGCCGAGGGGGTGGAGCGGGCAGGTCCAAGCCTCCGTCAACAGGGAAGTTGCCGACTTCAAACCCCAGCGTCGCTGACAGTGCCCCGGCTCGGCTTGTGGCAGCAGGGTCGGCGGTCGCAGAGTGGTACACGCCGCTGTGTGGGAGTGGGTGGCGCCGCTCCTCAGTGAGGGCGGTGAATGGGTAGCCGTGGCTGCCGCAGTGTGTTGTGCCTTCCACGCGGGCCCCAACTGCGGCACTGCCCCTGGCTGCACCCTCCCCACGACGCTCTGCGGGGGAATCCTCCGCCGTCCCAATGGTGATGATGTGATATCTGGAGGAGGCGGTGGCGGTGGTGTTGTCACCAGTGGCCCTCGCCCCGGCCCGCGGAGGCACCGGCCCACTCCGTGACGTGGATGGCTCCACTGAGGGGCGGTGCCGAGACGGTGTCGCGGCGAGACCCTCGCTGCGCAAGATGAGGTCATGGAGGCGGTCGATGTGCTGGGCGACTACCTCTGGGGTCGGTGGGGATGCCCCGGTTCCAAGCACGGCGTCATGGACACTGCTGTCGTCCCCATTGCTGTCACCGCTTGCGAGGTGGAGCAGTGGCGGTTCCGCTGCGGTCCCGCCGCTGCCCCGGTGGGGACTTGTGGAGTCCCTTTGCACAGGTCGGTGGGGAGAGGCCAAGCACCTCTGATGGCGCTCCCTCTCCTGAGAAACGTGCTCATGTGCACTGCTCGCGCCACCGCTTCCACTGCCGGAAGGGTGATGGCAATTCACGTACAGCACGGTGCCGCCATTGTGGAGGTCCAGGATGCTGAGGGGCAAGGAGGGGCACAGATCAACGCCCTCGCATCGCACAGACTGCGCCTGCACAGGTATCCCAAGCTGGAACTCTACCTCCGCCTGGACATCTGCGATGGTCGCGCTAGTGAGTCTGTCCGCGGGTGCAAACATCCGCAGCATGCACGAGCTTTCCCCTGAGTACGCGCTGCGACCGCGGCCGTCGCTGCCGCTCTGTGTGTCCCCGAGGCGGGGGACACTATCCCACCCCGGCTGCAGCGCTGCAGCTGTGGTGGTAGTCACAGCAGCCAGCACCGCAGTGAGCCCTCCCAGCCCACGCCATGACTGCGGGCCCACAGAGTCGTCATCGCCGACTCCATGCAGGGAGGGGACCACCTGTGGCGAGCGAACCACATCGCACCAGGCGAACGCGCTCCCAGGCCGATGCTGCCCAGATCCCGCGCGGTGCCGTGTGGGGCTGCCTCCGCCCCACTCCTGCGGCCGGGCAGCTGTGTCGGCGCTACTCCACAGCCTCGCCGGCGTGATGCCAAGATGGGTCGCTGCGTCTGAGACATCCACAGGGCCGTGTATCGGGCCTCGCTGGGCCCTCGCATTCGCAGGTCCGTTCTCCGCACGGTCAACTTCACTGGGCCGTTGCCACAGGTGCGACACCCACGGCTGGTGCATAGGGAGCGGAGGATGGTAACTGGGGCCTCGTCGTGAACCACCATACTGGTCGCTCTGCGTCAGTCGATCCCACGTATCTTCACTTGTCCACCGTGGACTCAGGGTGCGGTACGGGTGGCCTGTCAGGTCTGTGGGGTCCACATACATATCCACAAGACCGGTCGCCGGGGCTGGGATGCGGCGAGCACCACGGCACGGATGGCTGCTCTCCTCGTGCAAAAATGCCATGGGTGAGCACGGCAGCGGTGGGGGCACAGCGGATGCCTGCATAAATGGGCTACTAGTGGATGTCAATGTTCCGACTGCCTCCTCACTCTTCGCGCTTGTTAGCAATGTTGCAGCCATGCCACCATCGCCGTCATCGCTGCGCGCTGGTGTGGGCTCCCTGTTCCCCACAGACCCCAGGGAGGTCGAGGAGGACAGTACGTTTGGTGCCAGCACCGCCACCCGCTGGGGCCGCAGCTGCGCTGCACTCCTAGACGTCACGGCCGGTGCGTCGTCGCCATGTGGTGTGACGGCGCTGGCCATGCTTTTCCTCATACTGCATCGGCGGCTCTCTGTCGCTGAGGAGGCTGTGGCGCTAGTGCCGCGGCGGCCATTCTTCTTTTGCGACCTCCGGGTGTGCCGCCGCGTCGTCGAGCTCGGGGCTCCCGCGCTTGTGTCCATACTGCTCCGGCTGCGGCTGCCGCGACGATGGCGCCGCTCCTTGCCGCGCGGCACCGACTCCTGCTCACTTAGCGAGCGTGCGGTGGTGGTGGTGGCTGTGTGCAGCTGGGTCACGTCTACATTGGTGTTGGGGGCGGCGAAGCGATGGGGGCCGGTGAGAGAAACCGGAGGGTTGCGGCACACATCGCGCGCCCTCGGGCTGATACTGCGTGCCCCACGGCTCGGCGGGCCGCCTTGATTCAACACAAGCCGAACTCTGGACGCTCTGGTCCCTTCGCCGTCCGCCAGCATTTTGAGTGCGCTGCGTGTGTGTGTGTGTGGGCAAGGGGGGGGGGGGGATTGTACAACGCTGCGAAGAAGGGTTAAAAAAGCAAAACAAAGAAGAGATCTAATATAGGTAAAGTAATGGAACGAAACAATGTGGCTACTGTGTGTGTGTGTGTGTGGTGGTCTTACGCGTCACTGGATAGGGCACCCTGGACCCGCTCCTTCTTTTTCACGCGCACACGTAGTCCGATCCAAGCGCTCCAAAAAAGTAAAAAAAAATTAGGAGCGGCCGCCCCGGCAAACAAAAATAAAGAAAGGAAGGGGAACGTAACAGTGCTGACGGACGAACAAAGCGGCAGGGGGGGGGGGCATTGTGTTCTCCGACTGCGAATGAGATTGCTCATGAGGGATCGCGTCTATCGTGTGATATGGATAGTGGGGGCACCATTATTATTATTATTTGCTCTACGGGGAGAGAAAAAAAGCAGCACCCCCCCTCTTGAATTGCGCCACTACGCCAACACAGGGAAGCACACTCACGCTCTCCCCGCTACGTCACCCACAATCTGCAGGCACACACACACACACACACACACACATGTACCGATACCACACGGGCGCTACCCCTCGTTGCCCCCGCTTGGGTCGCGAAAGAGAAACGGGTACTTCTCTGCGAAGGTTGTGCGGGCGCGGGTGCCAAGTGACCCCGCCGCGCCCTCAGTGGGGCCACTGCCCACCACCGAGGGCGGTGTCGTGAACCATGCCTGCACGAGGTGCTCCAGCCACGCGAGAAGCACGTCCGCGCACATTGCCAGGATCTCAGCATCTGACCCCGCTGGCGCAGCGGCGCTCGGCGCGGTCTCCACGCGCACCGCCGCCTCCATGCTGATCTGCGAGGACGGCAACAGCGGAGCTTGAGAAAGCACGCCGCTGCCGAGACCGCTGTCTCCTTCCCTTCCTCCAGCAGTGGTACGCAGAGACCCGATCCTCGACAGTGTCGCGTACGCTGTCAACAGACACGCCTCAATGACCGTTGGCAGTACGAGCAACACCGCCGCTGCAAGTCGCCCGCTTGTTGGCTGCGTCCCTCTCGCCGTGGCTCCGCGCTGCGGAGCCACAGGTGCAGGCCAGGCAGCTGTGGTGGCGGCCACCTGCTCGCTCTCGTACATACGCTCCAGCGCCTCCTCTGTAAGCACATCAGCGTCAGCGTTGCGGAGGATGTCATTTAGGATAAACAGATACCACAGAAGCGTCGTGCACTGAGTTGCCATCTCCATGCCATCCTGCGGCGTCAGGGAGGTAGTGCAGTGAGCCATGGGCGAGGTGACATCTTGAGCAGCGCTGCGTCGAAACGGGGCCGCACTGTTGTACGCCACCTTCACCACCTCATCAAGGAGAACGCTGAGCAGGTACTCAGGGGCGTGACTGTGATCCACCGCAAATATTGTCCGAGCCGCCATCACATTACGCGAGAGCAGCCGCGCTGCGAGCTCGCTCACCACGTCGTCAAGTGCCCCCGCGCGCGGTGGCTTGGCCACCTCACTGGCTGGGGGAGCGGGGACTGAAGAGGGGTTCAGCAACTCTACCCACGCCTGTGTGGTCTCCTCATCTAGAGTGACGAATACCCGGCATTGTAAGGTTACCAACTTCGAGATCCACGTTGCAGACGGTGGCGGGCTGCCCCCCGCATCCCCTGCGCCGTCGCTCAGATGCGGCAGCGGTGGCTCAAAGGCCCCCAAGAAGCACTCCGGACCAACGCGAGGGGTGGGGGGCGGCATCCACACATACGCACCCTGCCGCCGCTCCATCTGGAATGGATCGGTGCGCCAGGTGAGCATGGTGTCGCCCTGCAGGAGCGAGTAGAGGCGCCAGCGGTAGTACAGCAGACGGGGGTCATCCCAGGCGGCGTTGAGGAAGGCGAAGTTGGGGTTCCCCTCTTCGCGCAGCACAATCTCCTCCTCGGTGGTGGGGCCGCCCTGGGACACGAAGTAGGCGAGCAGGTCCAAGAGGGCTGTCTGCTCCACTGGCAGCGTCGGCACAGCCAGCCTGGGAGCGCCGGCGGGGATGGAGTAGTCCTGGTCATCTTCCTCCGCAAGAGGGTGGGGATGAGGGGCGTCGCCGGGGTCCGGTCTCCCCCGCCCGGGCCCATGCGTTGCCTCATAGGCCTTGGATGGGGGTGCCGCTGCGGGGGCAGTGCCGTGCCTGCGGTAACTATGGTGTTGGTGCCCGCCACCAGCACGCCCTGGTGGGTGTGTCGGGAGCGGCGCCATCACCACGACGTGTTCCACACCGACAGAGGAGGAGGCGGCAGAGAGGGCGCCACCGCAGTGGGACAGAAAGCCCTCCTGGCAGTGATCGTAGTACAGTTGCTGGCCACCACTGCCATTCGCACTGTACATCTCGCTGACGCTGGGCTCGTACTGCTGATGATACTGGTCGCCACTTGGCGCCGCTGCTGAGGGGTGGCCGCCGTGATAGTAGGAGGCCTCACCGCCACTGGGACGCGGATATTCAGAGAGACAAGGGACCTGCTGCTGCTGTTGTGGCTGGTGCGAGTAGGATGGAGGGCCGCGGCGATGGCTCATCTTTTTCTCTTCGGCTAGTGACTCTGGTTTGCAATTTTGCTCACCACCACCACCAGGCGATTGCCTCTCCTCTCGTGCGCTTTTGCGGCACCCCGACACAGCGCTGTCAGCAAAAAAACGACGGTGACGAAAAAACAACCTGAGCGAAGCCAGAGTTTATGTGTGTGTGCCTATGGTAAGGGCTAACCCTCGTCACTGGTGGCGGCAATGTGTACACTGACTGCTTCGGAGAAATCCAATTACACACAGACACACACACACACACAAATACGCACTCAGTTGTGGCAAAATACTCGATCACACAAAATCGGAACTGGATGAACAGAGCAACATAGTAAGTTTGAATACAGTAAGTGGTGCACGTACACAGTTACCAAGGAGGTGCCCGTGGTATCGTTTCAGCAACTGAGGTCTGCACACCCCCTCTCCCCACTCCCCCAAAAATCAATCTCAGCTCAATCGCTTTGTTACCCTCTTTTCTTTGTTGTTGTTGTTGCATAAACGCACACGACGCGATACACTCATGGACGCACAGACAAACACACACACACACACACATACTGCGGTTGCCCTTACAGGCGCAGTGCGAGGACCTCCTCGCGTTTGAAATCGACGCGTGTCAGCAGGACGGCCTTCTTCTCCTCTGCGGAGAGTGCGGTGTTGTGCACCTCCTCCAGAGCATCCCGAGGGGTATCACAGAGCAGCAGGGAGGCAGTCAATCCCAGCGCCGCGAAGGCGTCCCGCAGCGAGATGTCGTGGGCACGGTGCATGAAAAACCCCCGCAGGGCCCTAACGTCCTTGTCGATCTGCAGCGCGCCAAATGTGTTGACTCCCTTCTTCATCATGACGCTGCCTACCTGCTTGGCCACACGTGCCGCCACCACAGAGAGGAACACGTCGGCGGAGTTGGTGTCCAGACAGGCATCTATGTAGTCTAGCGTGGCGCTCCAGTCCAGCACACACGTCTGCACCCATGGGTCGTTGAGCTCATAGCAGTAGAAGGCGTCCTCGGTGATGATGTGGGACAGCTCCGCCAGCCGCTCCGTGTGGGTCGGCATCACACCATCGTAGCACACGTTGGCAAAGTGCGTCAGCCACTGCGTGATCTGCGCTTCCAGTTCCTTGGCGGTAATCTCCATGTCTTGTGCTAACTCACCAAAGCGCAGGCAGTCACGGTGCTCATAGTTGCTGCCCGCCAGCTGCCGCAGCTCCCTGGCGAGTTTGTTCGTGTACTCCACAACCTTGCGGGCCGCGGTGGTCCAGCGGAGTGCCCCTGGTGGAATGGTGTCGCGCATCCGTTCGCTGCAGTGCGCCTCGATCTCAGGGATGAGGCGGGTTTGGATCACGTCGGTGGCGGACATCACTACCGCGGAGGAAATTTGCATGGACTTTGTGTTGACCGCCCGGTGCAGGGCGATGCGGAGGAAGAAGAACACGTCGTCGGGCAGCGTCACAATGTGCGGGTTGCTGTAGTACACAGCGTCCTCGCGCGCCGCATCGGCCCCCCTTGCCGGATCGGCACCGCGATAGCGTCCAGTGCTGCCGCCACCGTTCCTATCATAGCCGTCGTCATCGTCGTCCAGTGTGGTGGCAGCCGTGTAGAGGTCGGAAAGCCCCGCCATGAAGGAGGAGGGAGAGCCGATGGGCAAGGGGGAGGACGCGGGACGCAGCTTCGCGGGAGGCGCCGCGTGGTCACTGCCACCACTATTACTACTGCCGCCGCGGATCGCTTCGGATTGCAGATGGAGCGCCTGAGTGAAGGCGAGGTGAAAGTATGTGTTCTGCAGTGGCACATAGGTGGCGAGGATCTTCTGCACGGTGCCGAGAAGTGCGTTTCCCTCCGAGTCCCATAGGGAGTCTGCGCCGCTGGTGGTGGCCTGCGCGCCGTCGTCCACGCTGTGATACTCGCACTGCTTCCCCTGGGCGAAGGAAACGTACAGGTGGCAACAGGAGACCAGGTGGCTCATCTCCTCGAGCATCTGATCCGCACGGCGCGCGTCTGCGGTCACAGTGGACATCCCGGCGGAGGCAGGAGCCACCCCGTCGCCGGTGGCGCTGCGGCCCTGATGCTGGGGTAGTGGGGTGCTGGAGGAAGAGGCGGCGGAGGGACCACCCCGACCCCTCCTGGCGTGCTGGAGTTGCTGCTGTGCGGCCATCTCGTGCTCTTGGAGCACCTCCAGAACGTCCTTGCGTCTCTCCATGAAGTCGCGCAGGATAGGCACGCACTGCGCGGTGGAGCGGTTGTGCAGGCCGGTGAGGAGCTGCAGCGGCCCCTCCCGCCCAAAGGTATCGCGTGTGAACTCCTCCTCGTTCTCGAACGTGGCGGCGACGGTGTCCAGTGCCTGGGACACGAGCGCCAGGTGGCTCATGGCTGCCGCAGTAGGGTCAGACATCTTCTTCAGCTCTCTCTTGACCATTTTCTCCAGTGCTGCGATGGTGTGCTCACTGATCCACCCGCAGTACACGTCGCATGCCTCAGAGGTGAACCCAAGCTCAGCGAGCAGCTTCGTGTACTTCATGATGGAGAGCTTGTCGTTGGCAAACACAGCATTGTCAATGCGCTGACGAAGCAGAGTGCGGGCCTTCTGCTTGGCCTCCTCCACAATCGTAGAGGCTGCGGCGTTGCGAGCCCCAGAGCCGACCGCGGCAGGTCCATCAGTCTCGGCGAGGACATGGTGCGCGTCGCTGTATGCCTTGAGAAGCTCTACTGTCTTCTGCAGATCTCCAGCCTCGAGGGCGCGGGGCACCTCGCCAATGTTCTTCTCCATGGTCACCATCGACTCCGCCATGGTCTGAACGGACCGCACACGCGAGAGCAGTGTGTCGAGGCGTCGAACACACCGCGAACTGCGATCCACGACGGTGGCGCAGGACTGCACTGTGCTCGCCAGCGCTGCGGCCCTTTCTGCGAGGACGGGGAGCTGCCCAAAGCGGATCTCCGCCACCTCTGCCAAGCACGGCTGAAGCTCATGCTGATCCTGCACAAGGCTTCCTGCCTCCCGGAGGAGCTGATCGCGCCTCTCCGTGGATGTGAGAATACGCTTCAGAAGCGCCTCCACACGGTCCTCAATATTGTCGATGCGCTTCATGGATTGCTCAGAGAGCGAGAAAACAGCGATACGATAACTAGCGCCACCCCACCGTGCGTGGAAGGTCGGGGGGAAGTGAAGAGGAATCCAGACCCTATAATAGAGTAAGACGACTGTGTCTCTGTTGGCCTCTGACAGCTGCAATTGTGTGTTTTCTTCAGGTTTGCTATTCTGGAGTTTTTATGATTATTTAAACAAGGGTAAGTGGTGACAATAATATAAATAAGTATGTATAAATATGTGTGTGTATCACTGTGATACTACGAAGAGGCATCTGCTATTTTCCGTAAATCAACCGTGTGTCTGTGTGTGTGTCTGTTAAGGGGGGGGGGGGGCGTGGCAGCGAGTGGCGGGGGCGACGATGCGTGTGGATTATACCAGTGCTGCACGCACACTTTCAAGATGTCAATGACTCTCCTCATCTCCAATAAAAATACACTCTTTTTCCCACCACACCAATCCTTCCCCCACTCTGTGATGACACAGTCCGCTATAGGCAGGGTGCATCACCTCACGGGAGGGACGGGAGCGTCAGGCCGGTCAACACCACTCAAGTTGTGATTGTCCCGTACTGCGAGCGCTGTGTCAGCTCTCGAATCACGGCCAGGAGGTCTTCAGGGATGCAGATCTTGCAGTACGCACCACTACTCAACGTGGCCGCGCCGTCGCGGTAGCCGTTTGCCTCCGCGCACTGCACAAGGAACTGCCACAGCGGCTTCAGCATGGACTCATCAGTGCCAAAGACCACGGGGGCCTCCTGGTCAGCAGGGTCGAGGCGCTGGCGCCTCCGCTGCGGCTCCCCTGAAGACCCCTCCTCTTCGTCATCCTCCCCGGCCCTGCTGTCAAAGCGTCCACCAGGCAACTCCTCACCGTCCTCAACGCCGTATGTTACGACAGCAAGATCGCCTCCAGTGAGCTCCGCCCGCTCCAGGTCACGCTGCTTCACTGCGTCGCTAGTTCCAGGGGCGTAGAGGCGCGTGAGAGCGCTGCCGCCCTCCCCAGCCTCTGCTGCGCTGCCACCGCTCCCTCTCTGCGCGCCCCGCAGCGCCAGAGGGCGGGGCAGCGCCACGAGGCCCACGGCGACGCCGGTCGCCCCCGCGCGCCCAGTGCGACCAATGCGGTGGACGTACTTCGCCACCGCCTCCGCCGCGGGCTCGCCTGGCGCGGACCACGGCATATCGTAGTTCACCACCAGCCGCACCCCCGCCACGTCCAGGCCGCGCGCGAGGAGGTCGGTGGTGAGCAGCACCTTGCGGTCCCCGCAATGGAAGGCGTCGACGAGGCGGCGGCGCTCCGCTTGCGAGAGCTCGGCGTGGATGACGGCCACTGAAGTGAGGTTCACTCGGCTGGGAGCCCCACCGCCGCGTGCTGGCTTTGGCGCGGGGAGGTGAAGATTACGTGTGTCCTCCACGAAGGTGAGTCCCTGCGGTGGCTCTCCAATCAGCGCCTCCAGTGTGGTGGACTCCTCAAGCTGTGCCAGATGCTCCGCCTCCAGACGCAGCTCCTCCTCCAGTGAGTCACAGGTGCGCCGTGTGTTGGCAAAGACCACGATGGGCCCAGTGCCATAGGCGAGCCATGTCACGAGCCGAGCGAACTTTTGAGGGTGCACGCCGCGGTCAAGGGCTCGGCTGAGTGATGGGGCCGCGTGGACAGTACGTTTTCGCACGCGAGAGTCGCCCTCTCCCCGCGGTGAGTCTTCTCCACCACCGACCGTAACGACCTCGAAGTTTTGGCGGATGGTGGCGCAGCGGTGTGGACTACGCACGAGGCAGTACACTTCCTTCGAGAGGTACTGCCTGGCGAGCTCTTCACAGGGGCCACTCAGTGTGGCGGTGAAGAGGAGCGTCTGGCGGTGCGCGGGGCAGCGCTTCAGGACTGCCACGAGAGTGCCCCTCTGATTGTCCTCAATCATGCGGTCCACCTCGTCAATGACGACGGTGACGGTATTCCCCAGGGAAAGCAGCCGTTCCTCCAGCAGGGCCTGGAGCTGCCCGATGGTGCCCACCACGATGTGGGCTCCCTGAGAGAGGGCGTGGAACTGGGACTCTGCGCTCTCCCCACCCACCACCTTCACCACCCGGAGCTCACTCAGCATATTGTGTGTGCGCCTGTACGCCTCTTGACTATCCACCCTAGTGCTGGCCAGGGCGCTGAGCTCCTCCTCTTCCCATCGCTGCAAGTGCTGCGCAAAGGCGGGGGACCCCGTGGCACCCGGCGCCATCAGTAGTGCATGTGCCTCCCGCGTCACTTGCTCAGCGAGCTCGCGCGTGGGAACCATCACCACGGCAAAGGGCCCCAGTGAGATAAGCTCGGGGTCGGAGAGGAGGCGCGGCCGCCGCATGCAAATATCGGCCAGGAGAGGCACCAGGTACGCTGCGGTTTTGCCGCTGCCAGTCTCCGCCACCCCAAGCACATCCATGCGACCGTCCACCGCGCCACCGCCCGCCCCGGGAGGGCGGGGCAGTACCGTCATGGCGAGGGGTACGCACTGAGACTGCACAGCGGTGGGGAGCGTGTAGCGCTGCGCCACGCACCTGCCAAGTGCGTAGGGGAGCCGGGCCTCCTCCCAGCAGCGGATCGGCGGCAGCGCATCGATCGTAAGGTGGCGCCGCTGCTGGTGGTGGTTCACTGCCCCATCGCTGCCGCGGCGTCTCACCATCTCCAGCTGAATGCCAAGCTGTTCTCTAAAGATAGCCCAACTGGTGCTCGTCATCTCCGACACCCGCTTTGTCATCCAGTGCGGCTGCTGTGGGCCCAGTGCATTGGTGTCGGGGGCGGTGCCAACATCCTTGCCACCTTCCTGCCTCTTCGCTAGTCGCTTGAGCAGAGGATCCTTCGGCCCCACGCCTCGACGCGACAGAGCCAGCAGGGAGCCTTGTGGGCCCAATGACGACGAAGCTGGTGCTGGCGCTGGCGCAGGGATCGGGGGTCTGTTCCCATGGGATTGCTGGCGGGATTGAATGAGCAGCCAGCGTAGTATCGGGGAGGCGGCTGTGGAGGGGCAATTGCGCAAGGACTCTGGGGCACGACCTACAGCCTCCTTGGCGGTGACCAAAAAGGCACCGTCGATGGCCTCAGCGTCGCTGATGGGGGAGGAGGCACCACTGGCCCCAGTGTAGAGCCTCACCATCTCACAAGTAGTAGCGAATATATATATTTGCACTGCCTACTAGTCCTGATGACCGTCACTTCCTGTGCTCCTTATGTCTGTCTGCGATGGATACCATTAAAGGGCATTGGGCCGTACAAAAGGTGAGGCAGTAGGGGGGTTGGAATGAGGAAGTGCATGAAAGTACTGAGGTGATGTCACTGTCTGTGCTCCGTTGGCAACCACCCACCTTGGGAGTTGGCGCAGCTTCAGTTAAAATTCCATTTTATTTGTCACCTCTATTTCACCCGGCAGCTAAGGCACGTGAGGGGGGGGGGAGAGAGTTCTCTTTGGGTGCCTTCCTTTGCAAGTTCCCTTCCCCCTCCCCTTAGATAATGAGTGCTTCATCCCGGGCCATCTGTGCTATGATGGCCGCCAATGTGAAGTTCCCTTGCATGGGGAGGGCTCTACGTTCTATTGTTTCGTAAGGTACATCCACCTTTCATTCGTTTTCCCCTTTTTTCCCTACGCCCCGCTTGCACTGTACTCCGCCTCACGCACACACACACACACACACGCACACACATATTACTATGCGACACATCTCGGAGAAGACTACTCATCGACTTCATCCAAGAACATGAGCAGC
This sequence comes from Ecitophya simulans, assembly GCA_027574965.2. Classification (NCBI taxonomy): domain Eukaryota; kingdom Metazoa; phylum Arthropoda; class Insecta; order Coleoptera; family Staphylinidae; genus Ecitophya; species Ecitophya simulans. Next base: position 13,343 of record JAODGE020009210.1, read on the forward strand.
TAAGAGTGCCGCGTACTGGAGGGGGGGGGGTGAGAGGGTGCACACCACCCGTGCACGTGTGGAGGATTTCACCCCACTACGCCACCGCCGTCCTTGGCCACCCAAAACACAAAAAACGGGACCGCACGTGAAAAGGAGGAAAGAGAGGTCATCGCCACCAATAAACCCAGGGTACTAGTAGGACGCACCTAACCCTGTTGTTTGTATGTGTGTGTCGTCCCACAAAAGCGGCCACCATACACTTACATTGTGCTTCCTTTCTTCCCCCCCCCCCCCCGCTACCACACACAGAGAGATATAAAACGTGTTGTGCTTGTGTGACGAGCTCAGCTGCGGTGCCATCTCTCTCTCACAGTGATGAATTGCAGTCACTATAAATGTATATATGTAAGCGTAGCAGCACAGGCCTTCTGAATAGGACAAGGGATACTGATCACGATCGACTGCTTGGAAACCCAGGTGCATCAGAGCTGACGACCCCCCACTCCACCACTCCCTCATTTGTAATATATGCCCTTCAGCGCCATTCCCCAGCACACACACGCACGCACTCACTTGCAAGCTGCTTGTTCTATGATTATTGAAAAAAACAAAACGAAAAAAAGATAAAGTACTCGCCAATCGGACGACAACGACCACCAAACATGAGTTCTCCGCTGTCTCAAACGAGACCTCACAAGTATACAGTAGATCCTTTTTTTCGCACAGGGAGATTGATCACGTATCGCAATAACTTTGTTCGGACCTTTCCTCTGGAGAAGAAGGAAGGGGGGGGGGGAGGAGGGGGAGCAGCAACAGTACGCATTCTTCGTCACAATGTACATCTCTATAGCTGCATGAGCGCATCGAGGTCGGCGCCCCCAGGCTTCTTCTCCTTCCTCCGCTCCTTGCTGCGCTCACGGCTCCTACTGCGGTGCTTGCGTGGGCTCTCCTTCTCGTCGGCGGCTCCACGCTCCCTGCTGGAGCGGCTGCGATGACGGCGGGTCTTGCTGGCCCCTTCCTCCGCCGCCGCGGCACCGCTTGATGTGGTGACTCCAGCTGTGGGCGCGCTGGAGGCCCCCAGTGCCTCTCTGCTCATGCTGCTGCGGCTACGGCTGCGACGTCGGTGCTTGGAGCCGCCTTCCGTGGCCTCGGCCGCGGCGGCGGCGCTATCGCGGTGGCGGCGGCGGCGGCGACTGCCAGACTCCGCCGGCACCGCCGCCGCGGAGGTCTGCTCCAGCCCCGCTGCGGCCGGATCGGCGTGGCTACGACGGGAGCGGTGGTGGCGCGTCGTTGCGGCGGTCTCCTCGGCGGGGTACCCCGGCTGCTGAGGAGCGGGTGGTGCGGTGGTGGCGGCGGGCTGCTGGGGCATCATGCCCTGCATGCTTGGTGCCGTCATGCCCGGTGCCATCATGCCGGGTCCGCGTGCCCACGGCGGCATCATGGTCATCATCTGGCTCTGCCACTGGTAGCGCAGCTGCATGAGCGAGGTCAAGTTGGGGTCGCGATCCACCATGGGGTCTTCGCAGAGCTCGAAGAAGGGTCGAGAGGAGCCGGTGAGCATGATCCACGCCTGCCGCGAGAAGCCCAGCCGCTTCACGTCCTGCATGTCCATGAAGAACATGTCCGCTCTAATGTAACCTGGTAGCTGCGACAGCGGGAGGTCAGGGCGGTAGTGCTCGATCCCCTGCTTGCAGCTGCTGCGGATAACCAGCCAGGGAAGGAATCCGATGATGAAGACCACAAGCTCCAGCACAGCGTTGCAGATCGGCCACGCGAGGTATATGGTCACCACCACCACACTCCCAGTGAACTTGCGCGCGTAGCGGTCCCAGAAGCTGCTGAGTGGCCCGGTGGTCTCATTCACGTAGAAGGAGGAGAAGGCCCAAAACGAGAGACACAGGTTGCAAGCCCATACAAAGGCCGCGACACCGATACAGGCCCAGGCAATGCGAATGAACTCGTAGATTGGGGTGTCATACACCTCCACTCCGCCGGAGCCACAGCACCCCTGCTGGGACATGAACATCTGCTGTTGCTGTATCGCCTGCATGAAAGACTGCTGTTGGGCGGGCGTCAGACGCTCAAACTCAGCCTGCTTTTCCGGTGTCAATAACATCTGCATCTGCATGGACGCCTTCTGTGAGGAGCGCTGATGATTCACCAGGATGCAGTAGATAATGGCGACGCCTGTATAGAGCATCGCGAGGAACCATAGGGTGTCGCGTGCGTTGTTCCACGTGGATAGCTGCGTTGCCATCACATTAGCGTTGAGGTTGTCCTCCATGCAGATGATCCCGAAGGACCCTGCGAGATGGCGAGCGGTGCAGTTGTTCATCTCGCCTGTGGAGTTGGTGTCGGTGTTGTTGTCAAGGGGATTCGTGGGGGTCGGCGTGGAGGAATTGACTCCGCCCCCACTGCTCTCTGTGCGCGCGTCCCCCAGGTCTCCATTCGCAAAGTGCAACTGCTCCTGCACATACCACATTCGAGAGACAGGGTTGCTGCTGTCACTACTGCTCGTGATGGTGTTGTTCGTCCCGGAATCCGAGCTAGACCAACGATCACTGGAGGACATGTTCTGGCTATCCGTAGGTTCTGTGATATTCGGGTTCTTCCACTTTATGTAGGGGTCCATAGCCAACTGCAAGTCCGTTGTGTTCTTGACATCAAAATACGTGAATATGTCGTCATGTGACTTGAGGCCAACTACACAGCCGAACCCAATGACACACGCCACGAAGAGCACAATCATGAGCAAGAACGTCCAGTCAAAGCACGCGTACATGGACTCAAAACAGCCCGGTTGCCCAGGCACGGGGGCGCACACATACGGGTCCACCGGCTCCCCGGGCATGCCACAGCAGCCACCCGCTCCACCGCACCCGGTGCATCCGGTGGAGCACTGCCCGCAGCAGTCCTGCTGCTGTGGTTGCATCGCGTAGCCGCCATAGGGCGCCATCATCGCCATGCCTGGGGAGCCAGGCGCTGGTGCGGCGGCCCCCGATGGATGCGGCGTGCTCGGCACCGCCCCCGTCCCCGCCGCCTGATTGCCCCACGGCTGTGGAAAGCCGGCACCTGGGTTGGACAGCGAGACGGAACTGTTCATCCCACCTGGTGGCTGCTGCGGCTGAGGTGGCTGCTGCGGCTGCATTGATGGCGCCCCCATCCACGGCTGCTGGGGCTGCGTGGCGGCGTTCCACGGAGGTGCCTGTGGGTACCACTGCCCGCTCGGGGAGCGGCTGGTGGAGGACATCGGTCTCCGCGCACGATCGAAGAAAAATGTGTGTGTGGGTGTTTGAGGAGATGCTGGACTCCTTCGCGAACTAATTACTCTCTCACCACCCGTTCTCAGTTTGTTTTTCTATGATAAAACGAAATTCAAATTATATATATATATGTATAGACGTACAAGTGGGTTTTGTATAACTGGTTTCTCTGCGTACCCTTCACTTTTCAGTACCTACAACGATTTCTCGGTCGCGCAGCAGTGGGGGGGGGGAGAGAGCGAGAGAGTGATGGAAGAACAACAACAAAAAGAAATCAAGCAGTGAGAAAAGCCCACAGGATAGCTCATTAGAACGCATTCCTACGCGCATGGCAATGTGAGGCTGTACTACTGAGAGAGCCCCCAGCACACAATATGCGCTCCTCCTATGACTGCTGTGCAAGAGCTCAAAAAAAAATCTTCAAAGAGTTCTTTCCTCACGCTAGAGGAGCGAATGGGGGTTATTAGGTGACTCACGCCACCGCCCACGTACTGTTCTCACCAACACACACACTACCTCACCCCACCAATTATATATATATATATATATA
>JAODGE020009216.1:0-18247 GCA_027574965.2 Ecitophya simulans
CGTACCGCTAACCACAGCCCCACACCAGATTGCGGTATTTATATGAAACATTGTATCCTCAACTTTTCATCTGCTTGGAAGAGGCGCGTCGGGGACTTCGCCGGTTTCGGCCTCCCAATCTTGACTGGCCACAAACCAAAACACACAAGGGATCGAACCGCGATCCATCCATTGGGAAGAATGATTGGGTTGCAAGGACTCCAACTCACAACCTGCAAACATTTTCTGTGCACAAAATAATAATAATAATTTTTATATGCCACGAACGTGCGGATTTTGTGCCGCAAATTCGTGTACACGAGAACGGGGGGGGTCTCAGTAGCCCATACACCGCATAAGGATTTTTCCCCCATAAGGGAAAAGCTGTGGCCGGGGACTCAGCCGTTTTCGGGCCCTCCGGGACCGGGTCCCCCCCCGGACAGCGCCGTGCCAACACACGACCCCCACACAGCAACCTACCCGACCAAGGCTGTGACACGCAATTACCTTTGGAGTCTCATTCGGTATAGCTTTCACTCCAATTGCTTGCCATTGACAGCTGTGCACCTTATGTCTCTTCCATAAGCATTTGCTACGACACCAATCAAGTAAGGAGTATTGCTTGAATCACAGCGTACATAGCGCTGTCTCTCACAGATAGTGTGGCACTCTCTCACATTTTGCTCGTAGTATTAACAATTGTTTTTGTTCGTTATGCTATATACATATTTTGGATGCCTTTTTTAAAAAATTCGAATGGGTGTGACACCAGAGCCGGTGCCTCCTTATTTTTTTCGTGTGTTTGGAATGTATGCGTATAGTAAACGTAAGCACCAACGAACAAGATCGCAAGAATGGGTACGTTAAAAAAACAATAATGAAACCGTCGTAGCCTTCGTTCTCCGATAGCAGTACATGGCGAGGGCATAGTGAGCCCCACTGCCTCCCCCCAGGATTGAGATTCGACTGCTGTGCTACTTTTCCACCAGTACTCCTACATCATTCAATGATCTCTCCTGTTCTCTCTTTATGGTTTCTTTATTATTATTTACTGTGTGTGTGCGGGGGGCTGCTATTCTGGATCGGCAACTTCACCATACTGTATCGCTCCCTCTGTCATGTGTACGCGTGTACTCACCCCACTATTCGTCACACACCCCATTTCAACGAAAAACAGGAGTGAGGCTGTTGAGTCCAATAGAAATTTCCCTCCGTTCTGCTTGGAGTATAGGTACCCCTCTCTTTATTTCTATTTAGTCCACATTGTGGTCTCAGGCAGCCGTTTGCTGCAGGGCCCCCCTCCACCCTCCCTCCTACGCAGACTGACGCCGCGGCTCACATTGTCCTCCTCCCCTCTTTCCCCCGCTTCTTCGTCTACAGCGTGACGTGAGCACACACACACACACACATTAGCAGCAGCAGCACAAATTGTATATATTCTATCAAAGTGTGTTTAGCTGTGGTTTAATTATTCGTTGTTTTCACACGTTACGTTCTTTGTTGTTGTGCAGGCCTTTGTTCTCCTCGCAAATCGCTGTACTCTTCATAGCAACACAGTACACTCATTATTCTCTCCCTTCTACACATACACACACACACACACACAGACCACCGAGTGCTCAGCTCGCTCGCGTTGACATTTATAATCTCTGTCAATCAATCGTTAGCACTGCTAGTTAATGGAACTGTTTCTTCGTGTGCGCCCCTTCACCACGAAGGAGGCACACTCCATGCGGGAGAAAGGTGGCGACCCGGCTAGTCGGTATCTGATCTGGAAGCCTTATTTCTTTGACCCGGGCGTGTGGAGTAGCACGGCACCATCCCAGCGTGCGTACCCCGCAGATCAGCAGATGGCTGCTATAGAGATCCTTCGAAAGTCGCAGCTTGTCCGCCGTGCGATGCATGGCGAGAGCTTCCTGGTGTTTACCTACGGCCCTCCAGGCACGGGGAAAAGTTACACACTCCTTGGCCGCGCACTCGCCAGCGAAGCGACAGCGAAGTATTCCTCCCTGTCCCTGGCGCACAGCGAGTCTGCTTCCTCCAGCACTATCTCGGGCTCGTTCTTCTCGTCCCAGGAGGTGCACGAAGAGGCACTGCGCACAGCAACCGGCCCATGCGGTACGCCGTCAGCTGAGAGCTCCACTCGCCAAGAGGACACCGGGATGAGTGATCTGAAGGGTATTGGCGACGACCGCGGTGTCGTTCCCGAGTTCTTTCAGGAGTTCTTTCATCATGGCTCTCAGCCTCAGCAGCCTAGAAGTACAGGACGAATAGAACTCTCAGTGATGGAGTACAATGGTGGCGAGTGGGTGGATTTGCTCACTGAGGAGCAGCGTCACATCACGGATGCCAGTGAGGCGATGTTCAGGCCAATTGACAGCACACGCGCCGCACTGGCACTGCTTTCTCACGCGCAACGACAGCGAATGGAGATGGGTGATTCAATGATCAGCACTGGTGTTGGGCATTTGGTGCTGCAGGTGCGAGTACGCTTCACAGACTCGGGCCGCGCTCCGTGCACGAGCTACTTTGTAGATTTTGCGGGTGACACTGGTGGAGCAGCGGTGGCGTCGCCAGTGGATGCCGAGATGATAATGCATGTATCCTTTGTATCTGTACGTAATGAATTGAGTTCAGGTGGCTATGGGGGCGTGTTGGATAGCGTCGACGCAGCAGCCCCAGACGACAGCAGAGGCACCAGATGGGCGGCGTTCCTGCGGCGCACCGCACGGGATCAGGGAACCTTTGTCGTCGGCATCTTCACGATTGCCCCGGGGGCGACCACAAGTGCGGAGGCAGAGGACAGCCTCCGGTTTTCTCAGCGGCTGCGGCATACACAGAACGTTTTCACAGGTGGCAGTGATGCCGTGGCGCTGCCAATACATGACTCTTTGGCGCCAACTGAAAACAATAGGTCGCTTCCATTGCTCTCGAAGTATCTTTCTGAGAGAGACCGCGCCGAATGCGCACTTGTCCCCAGCGCGGGCGCAGTCTCTGTTAGAAACCCCGGCGCACTGGGATTGGCCATATCGAGTCTTGAGGATCATAATAATCACAAGGTTACGGATAGCAGTTACAGGCAATCACAGAATTCAGTTGGCCGCATGCCCAAGTCCAAAAAGTGTGGCTCGCTCACTTCCACGCGTGGTGCCAGCAGGGTGGATGGGGTGTCGGAGCGCTACCAGTGTTATGTCCGGCTACCTTCCAATCGTTCGTTGGCCGCTGTACGGCCACGGCTGCCATCCCGCTCGCCACAGTACATATCACACTACGCCGCTCCGTCCCAGCCGCGTTGGCGCGCAAACGGAACAGGCGATACGATTGCCTCACGCCTCTTGGGTGAGGCAATTCAGCTGTACGCATCAGAGCCCCGCGGTGCCTTGCAGGCCCCTGCGGGGGCGATACTGCATATGCGGTCAACGCACAATGGTTCGCACGCGCTGAGCGGCGCCCTTCAGGCTGCTGAGTGGAGTAGCCGCTGCTCACTGAAGAGGGTGGAGGAAGAGTCATGGGGTCTCATCATTTTGCGTCACCAGAACTTGCGGCATAGGACAGAGAAACGCGATGATAGCACCGGCAGCACGAATCACCATAGCTCGTATTATAGTAGGGGTGCCAAATCCCCCGCATCGAGCGCTACCTCTGCCGGCGTTTATGCTGGTTTTAGTGGCAGCGCCGCTGCGGTAGGAGAAAGGCTTCCTGAGATTGTGAGTGTGCGACGGTGCAGCGGCGAAACGGTCGATGCGCTGAGTACGCTAGTATTGCGGAGAGACACCAGAACGTCCACATCATCAGTCGTCACCTCTGGGAAGTCACGTAGCAGCAAGTACAGCTCAGCGGTACCCTATCCACCGATGTTGAAGAAGCTCACGGTGCCCAGCTCGCCCTCACGGGGCACTGCGCGATCGCATGCGTCGCTGTCGCCTCTGGGGAGAAGTCGTCGTAATTCGTGTAGCTCAGGACGGCATGACGCTCGTGGTGGCTTATACACAATGGTGGTGGTGAGCAATATGATGGTGACCGCACAGAAGGATTTGATGGCAGAGGAGATGTTGACACGAAGCGGCATCGAGCACCGCGAGCTCCGTCTCCGACGGAAGTATGAAGCTAAGTTCGGCGCTGCTACAAGCTCCAGTAAGAAGAGCTTCCACTGGCTACCCGCACGCACACGTGAATTCTTTGACGTATAGCACTGCAACAGTAATAAGCGAGAATTGCATATCTCCCTCTCTCTAAATATATATATATATATTTATTGGTAATGTCTCTTTTCCCTTCTGTGTGTGAATTTTGCATCGCAACAGGTTACGTGAACTGTTTTTCCCTTTTTTCTATTCAACGGCTCTTTTTCCAAAGGTGAACACACATTTTCGTTTATGTGCGTATTCGTTTCGTATGTGTTTTGTGTGTGTTTTATTTTTATGTTGTTGCTGTTGTCATGTACTTCAAATATACTGAGAAGCTTCTGTGAGTCGCACCTATTGCAGTGACACTTCAGCACAAACATATAGGGCTAGTGTTGAGCATTAACAGAGTGACTTATGAAGGCAGCCATCTTCTGTATTCCTATGTTCCACATAGACATACATACATATATATCCATTAACCGCGTTTGTGAGTCATAAAATGAGATATGTTATTGTCGTTGCGGTAGCGTGATGATCACCTTGACACATTTCTTTTTGGCCCGCCTCCCCCCTCCCTCTCCTCTTCCTCATCGTCCCTGCTACTATGTTATTATGCGCATTCATGTGCTTAGGTGTTTACTTGCGATGATCCAGGTTGTAATAGTAAATGTACGGCAGTTGGAGAAACCATGTGGTTGAAGAGTCTTTGCCCTCCACCACCACTCCCCCCAAAATACCTTGCTTCATTGATAGGCGGTCTCTAAATTCACGTACACATGGATCGCACTTTTACGTGGGAACTGGGAGGATCACAGGGACACAATAAATAATAGTAAGAAAAAGTGAATAAACACACACACACACACACAAATGTAGGAAACAAGCCGTTTTCGTGTGTGCATGTTTGAATACTTTGTATTTGTATTACTTGTAAGACATTTACTTTTATCTGTAGTGGTGCTGCCGCTCAATCCTTCTCAAAGAGGGGAAATGGAACCTAACGATGCGCGGGTAATAGTGAATGGATTAAACTTGATAATCGCGCGGGCAGATCCTCGATTGTACCTTGTACTGAGGCAACCATACTATTGTCAGAGATTACTGCCGGAGTCACTTGAGGTTTACATGTCTATTGTCTCTCTCCGGTGCATTCTTTAATGATCTCTCTCTCTCTATCAGAGGCTGTACCGAACAGTTCAAAAACAATCAAAAGATATCACCAAAAAGATATAATGTGTATTTTCAATGAGATCGTATGTGTCTCTGTTACTTTTCATTTCCATTCAGGATGATGTTACTTTTTCAATTGCTTTCTTCTGTTAGTATGTTTATACGCTGTAATTTTTTTTACTTCCTTCCTGTCGTGTTTCCGTTTCATCTACATTTGTGCCAATACACAATGAACGAACGAAGGGTCTCTTGTGAGTACAATGGACTGATGTCGCCCCGACATACATCGCCTGTAGGAACGCGTGAGAAAACAGCTCTAGTGAGCCTTTGCATTGTTCTATAAATTCACTGGTTGCGTTTTATTTCCTGCTCTTTTATTAGCTTTACTTTTGCTCCGAGTACACCAGAGGTCTTAGGTCGATGTATGGGAGTGATAACTTAAACAATATATGACTATTATTTCACTGTATTTGTATTACTATTATTGCGGGTGCTTTCGAAAGTGACTCTATTTTTTCCCTGTTATTGAGGTTTGAGGAAAGCTGAGTCTGTTGATTAGTGCATATGGGGTGTGGGGTGCAAAGAATGTTTATATGCTCAACAATTGTTCTGTCCTACATTTGTAAACTCTTAAGTGACATCGAACTAATCTCCAATTGTAACACGAACTGACACCCCTTACCACAAACCTGAAACTGATAGCCGTCCTGTATTTTTCCAATAAGATAAAAGCGGAACAGACTCCTTTCTTTCTCCAACTATGCATACCCAAACTGATCTCTTTTTTCTCTGTAACTTATATCGCTGCTTTCATATATAAATATATATAAATAAGCACAGACAAACGAGCACATACACATATACAAATCAAAAAGAAGGGAACGGGCAACTGTACACGTTTTTTTATGTAGAGAAACGGTGTACTGAATAATCTGCCATCAGCTAGCCATCACCAGTACTCCCATAGTGCTTCTTTATATATATTTATATATATATTGCAGTGTCACTTTGGCTTTGCTGGAGTGGACACAAGAGCACGCACGCGCAGAGATTTACTCCTGCCACTCAGCGGCATGAATAGGTTATTTCACTCCCTTTCTCAGTTCGCTACCGATGCGGCACGTAGGGATAGCATCGCACTGCTCTCACGACTGTCCTTGACCGACTTGGGATTCTACGTCTCCGAGGAGCATGCGATGAAGTATTTGGCGGACCGATCGTACTCACTTGCCGATCATGCTATTCTCTTGGAGAGCGCCCTCCGACAGTGCCACTGCTCTATGGCTGACAGTGGCGCAGACACCGCACAATTCACCGCATTTCAGTGGAAGAATAAGGCTAGCGATGTTATTGGATCCTGCACGCTCTGTGTGAATGAGCGCGTCACTCTCTGCTGGTTTGTTGTGCCGCCGGGTTGCAGCCTTGCGCTGCACGATCACCCCGGCATGAAGGTGTGGCAGCGCGTCCTTTACGGCAGCCTGCACATCACATCCATCGACTGGTCAGAGTCGCCGCGCCCACACGACCCGGTCGCGCTCGCCCAGCGTGGCGGCGAGGGGTTAGTGGTGTTCTCCGGCGAGGTTCAGGGAAAGGACGGGGCCGTCAGCGACGACGATATTTTGTGCTTTTCTCAGGAGGAGGGTGGCGGCGTCTTGCACGCCCTCACGAATGTCAGCGACACCCACCCGGCACTCTTCGTCGACATCATATCCCCTCCATATGGGGTACCACCCGCAAACGCCGAGTGCACGTACTTTACGGCGTGGCGGCTCAATGGGAGGCCAGGTGGGATGGAGGGCGACAGACGGAGCTCCCTCCCCGAGAGCGGAATCTCCACACCACTGTTGGCTGGTGAGCGAGTTCAACTGATTCCTCGTCGGGACTACACGGGTCCGCAGATGGACGGCTATACTCACATTTCCTTTTAAGCGGAGCGCGTATCTTTCGCCGGAGTATATGCACTTCCAGGTCCGCAACGGGGTATCTACGTGACTGTGCATCAGCTATGCCTTCTTGTATGCCTATCAAATGCACGCCACTGCCCTCGCTGCCAAACAACAACCAAATTCACTTCACAGGCACATTACACGGAATGCGACGGATACGAATGACAGTAATGGTAAAAAAGTGTTATAGGCTACTTTTAATTCGCAATGAGTTGCTTTCAACTCGTTTCTAGAAAGCGACCAAAGCTTGTCGTTTAGAACTCCTTGTCTTGGCGTTCGAAGTGTCTCGGCAGCCTGTGTACACTTCTTCTCCTTTTTTCATTCTCCTCTCTTACTCTTCCTCAAGAACTCTCTTTGTTTGTGTGTTTGCTACTCCCTCAAACACGTAGTCACAGCGCCACCATACGTTCACTTCTTTTCCCTATTTCACATCTCTCTTTTTCCTCCCTTTTTAAACGATCAAAATGCTACGCTGCAGTGTGCGTTCGTTATGCGCTACAACGAATGCCACTGCTTCATATGAGGTCATTGTTTCAGGTGGTGGGCTTGTTGGTGCGACAGTAATGGCCGCGCTCCAGCAACTGAGGCTGAGACTCTGTTCGACCACGAGTGGTACGCCTGAGGATTCCATCACCCCCGCTGCTGGACCCCTCGCTCGTATCATGATGGTAGATGCTGGCAGGCGTCTTGAGTATGACGCAGCCAACCTCATGCATCAGTTGCGCACGGTGAGCATCACGCCGGTTAGCAGCCGCATGCTCGACAATCTTGGCGCCTGGAGCAAACTGCAAACGAAGCACCCTTACTACCGTATGGCCATTCGCCACGAGCAGGTCAACAGCCCGTTTCTCTCAGACTCAGAGCGCAGCTCACCTTTCATCAACTACTTCCTGGGGAGCAAGGCGGCCGCGGAGCCACTGCTGGAGTTCACTGACTTACGCAAGCCAGTGGGCTTTATGTGCTTCAGCACGGAGCTGAACAACGCGGTGGTCTCTGTGGTGGATGATCAGATGAAGCAGCTCCGTACAGGGGACGAAATGCGGTTCGAGACGAAAATTCAGAACATTAAACTTCCGCCAAAGACGTGCATCGACGGGGAGTGGGGGTGCGCACAGGTTGTGAGCGGAGTAGAGGCCGCCGCCACAGATGTACGCTTCGGTTTACTTCTCGGTTGTGAGGGACGAGGCAGCCCTCTCAGGGACCTCATGGGCACCGCTTCTTTCCAGCACGACTACGCCCAGTTCGCGTTCGTCTGTAATGTTCGCATTGCCAAGCAAGCGGACGCCAATCCGTGCTGCTTCCAGAACTTTTTTAGGGACGGGAAAATTATTGCCTATCTGCCCACGTCGGACGACACCGCCAACATCGTCTTCAGCACCACTCCTCAGCATGTGAGGACGCTGACGGCGTACACACAGGCGGAGCTTGTCGCTGAGCTCAATGCGAGGCTCCACAAATTCGCTCCATTGGACATCCCTGAGATATTAGAGGTGCCCGAGGGTACGGTGAATGGCACTCACAAACGCGCGCAAGGCAGCTTTCCCTTGCGTCTGAATGTTGCCACGGCGCCGTATAGCTCACGTGCCCTTCTCGTTGGAGATGCAGCGCATGGCATTCACCCTTTTGCTGGCCAAGGTCTTAACCTTGGACTCTACGACGTGTGCGCGCTGACCGAGGTGATCGAGAGGGCCATCTGTTCTGGCCAGGATGTGGGCAGTGTCACGGCGGTTGGTGAACCCTACGCCGCTGAAATGCTGGCGCACACAGCACCGATGATTTCTAGCATGGAAGCCATCAAGCACATTTCCCACGGCGTTCCCGGTCTGGCATCTCTTGGCATGAAGGCGCTGAACACAGTCCCCGTGATCTCCACGTTAGGGAAGGATGCCATTTCTCAGGTAGCCTCTGGCGCACTGTTTGCCGAACGACATAAGAAGTGTTTCTTACTAAACTGACGAGCCGCGCTTTGACCATGTTTCGTACGACGAAGGGAGACAGCGGAGAGGAAAAAGGTCCATTGCACCTAACAAAACGTAAACATGATAGTCAAGTGCACATGAGGAACGCAGCACCGAGGGGATAAGAAGGCGATGGGGGTCATCATAGTGCCGTGTGACTGCATGTATGCGGCTTGGGTGTGTCGTTAGCTATCATCGGAGAGGCTTTGTAGCATCAAAAAACGATAAAGATAAAAAAAGATAAAATGTAAACAAGAAGGTAAGACACTGCACAGGCACGTGCCAGCTTGTGCTCGGTACCAGTACGCTTATGAGTGTGTCTGTGTGTCGAGCTTCCCCGCTTGCGCATGATATTCCCGCCAAAACATGCAGGCATTAACGTAGGAAGCCTCACATTGGCGCCTATATATATATTTGATGTACATCGTACGAATGACCTTGCTAACTACACTGCTGCTCTGTTACCTTGAACTGTTCTTTTACAACAACAACAGCGAACGCAGCAGTTGTGCGCATAGTTGCTACACCTAGCATAGAGACGCTTTTTTTACAGGACGTACAGGAGAGTGTGCAGGCACAACTGTACCCTTTTTTATTCGTTGCTTTATTGATTCTGTTGGCAACAAGCAGTACCATTGGAAGATACAGGGCTGAGGACAGTACCAGGTGTACAGCAGGTATGAATGCGTCTAGCCACAATGGACGCACAATGTACGAAATGCTGTCCAATTCACAAAAGGCACAACTCTCTCAGCATCTCCAGGATGCTGTTGTAGATGAATTGAACATTGATTCGATGGTGGCGGCGGTGGTTGCGCGACGGGCTCGCAGTGGCGAGGCCCTTGATGCCGGCTCCGTGTTGCAGGAGGTTGTCCCACTTCTTCGGTCAAGTGTACCTACTGAGGCACGGGAGGCGTTATTCCGACACATTATTACAATGTCGTCTCAGTGACACGTCTCGTACTGACTGGATAACTCTGTGCAGTTCCTGCAGTGATGAGATACATTCGTACTTTATTAGCTTACTGTTGTGTATGTGTGTATGTGGAAATTTGTCTTTGTGATAATGTACACGACACTACACTCCTTTGACCGGGAGAAGGAGTGTCTGCCTGCCTTTTCATTTGCGGTGTCAGCAGATGTGACCATTGCGACCATAGCTACATTTTTTTTTAAAAACTCTCTCCCCATGTCTTTTCTGTTTTCTGTTCGCTATGCTCTCTCCTTTTCTCTCATTACATATAAATACTATTTTTCCCTTTTTTGCCATCGTGTAGAAATTGGAAAATCGTACTGCTCACGATATCGGAGGTGATACTTGACACAAGCGTAGAGAATAGAGACCGAATAACGCTCAACGCGCCACTATCCGTTGTTGCGCGCAGTAAAACAACAACAACACAAAAATACAATAGGGGAAAAAGGTAGTGTCCGGCAACTACAGGCGCAGGAGAGTTTTCATACGGGTGTGCAGCAGATAGAGGACATCTAGAGGTTGGGACTGGCCAGGATCTGTCAGAGAGCATCTTGTCTGTCTCCACCTCCTCGAACACCGAAGTAATACGCAAGACTCACCCTTTTCTATTCTTTCCACGTACACACACACACACTTGACAAGATGTCATCCAAAGCAGATATGACAGCTCGCATTCGCGAAGGTACGATCAGGCGCCAGCAAGAGTCGCGACGCCGCCAACAACTGCAGTCTGAATTACTCGAGAGTCGTCGTGCGGAACAGGACGAGGCGGACAAGAATGGCGCTATAAAATACCTGCCCAACATCATCATCTTCTTGTTGTTTGTTAGCTTTCCCCTTTCTGAGCGGATCGTTGATTGGGACATTGTCGGTTTCTTCTGCGCTCTCAACGCTCTGTGGTTAGTAGTCACCAGGTTTCTCACATCGTCATGGATACTCATCGCCTTCATTGTCTTGTCTAACTTTCTACTAGTGCGGTTGTCGCATGAATTGTACGAAGTCCCGGCCATGGTAGCTGCGATCCCACCTACTACCTTCGCAGTGTATATTGGCTGTAATGCAGTGGTGATGGTTCTTCTGTATGCGTTCTATGTGGATCCAGACCTGGAGCTAGTTCGCGGTAGGGGTTTGCGTGTGCCAGTAGCACGTGACCGACTGCCTGAAAAATACAATAAACACCGTGATGGACTACGTGACGACGGTGCACTTGAGGAGTATGCGCGGCAGCGTGAGCGTTTGGAGCGTACTGACATTGCGCTGAGCATTATTCTCGTTGCTAACGTGGTTGCCGCGATATGTATTGGGTGGATCCCTCTGGAGAGTGTCCTGCGCAGCGTCTCTGGGTTGCTCCGCGTACTGAAGTAGCTCATTCTTGGAAGCCCACTCCCTCTCTTACAAGCACACACACACACGCATACACATACGTAGACACGGAAACAGAAGGAAAGTCAACTGAACGCAAAGTTGTCAAATAAATGCCATTGAAAAGACAATCGCGTGTGTACCATTTGCTCACTCACATGAGAAACACTGTTTTCTCTCTCACTCTTTTGGTTGATGTCGTTATTGATGGGCTAAAATTCAAACGGGTCAGATTACTTCTATATATATATTAGTGATGTACTCTTTATGTACATGTGTGCAAATAGATGTGTACGTGCGAGTCAGTTGGTCTTCCTGTCTGCTTATCTTAT
Source organism: Ecitophya simulans (assembly GCA_027574965.2). Classification (NCBI taxonomy): domain Eukaryota; kingdom Metazoa; phylum Arthropoda; class Insecta; order Coleoptera; family Staphylinidae; genus Ecitophya; species Ecitophya simulans. Next base: position 11,851 of record JAODGE020009216.1, read on the forward strand.
TCCTTTTCCTCGTTTATGGACTGCGGGAAATTATGTTCGAAACGTCCATTACAACGGTAGGTACTGCAGTCTTGCTGGTTTGTCTATTCCTTTGTGTTCTACGAAGTGATGCAGTGTGTGCCTTGAAATTCGTAAATTATGTCATTCATGTCGGATAATTGCAAATAATCTCCCAGCGCTTGAGGGGGAAACATGGTACTTACGTACGCTTGCCGACCCCACCAGCGCTGTCTGTTACCAGATCATAGCACAAGCCATTCAGACTTCGTGCCATCACTGTCACAATATTACACACACACATACACACACACACACACACACACACACACACACACAAGCGCACCTCATGGCCTCCCATTTGCTTTTTGTCGTTATGACAGATTGGTCATCCGCCACCGGCGAGTAATAGAACCACTGAGGAGGCACAGTAAGTCAAAACATATAATCCACAACAGAGTCTGAAGCAGTAGGAATCCTTTTTTGCTGTTGTTGCTGTTCAGGCGAGGCGGAGACAATTGGCATAGGACGTTTGTGTAAAGTGGCACACACTTACAAGTAAGTTTGTGTGTGTGCAGTTTGAGCTCCTCCTTCCTTACCTCTCTATCGGATAGTGATCTCACAGTCATCGAGGCGACTGCTATGGAACAGCGGGAAATAGTAACCGATGAAGCGGTTCAGGCCCTCAACGCCTTTGCATTGGAAACCGCAAGAACAGAACTCATCGAGGACGGCGAGATTGCACTGCTGGCACTCAACAGCGACACTAGCAAGGATTCGGTGGTACTTCCAGCTGGTTATAGTAGTAGTGCGGATGCCACACCATCTGAGGGAGAAGCGTCTCCAGTGGAAGCCATCTGCCTGCAAGCTGACTGCACGTCTCGCTGCGCTGTTATGTGACCCACATGATGATCTCATAATGGTGCTGTAGAATATTGCCTCGCATATTTCTACATTCTCTGCTGTCTGATTTTTTTTAAAGCACCTTCTCACTCGGCAATACGCTGCTACTGCGCTTCTTGATGGCATGTATAAAAGGTATGCATTTATACGTGTGTGCGTGTGCGTGTAGGTGTGTGGCCGTTGGACTTACATTATGCGCACCTCCTAGCAGCTAAATGTCCTTGCTGTTTAGTCGTCTGGAGGGTACCTCACATCAGCAAAAGTAAACAACAACAACAGCAATGTAACGTAAGTACGTCGAGATGACTCACCCGGGGGAGACATACCCCCTCCGAACACACAACTTCTCTGCGAGCACAATATCAAGATGCCATTAACTGACAACACACCAATCATCCAGTTTGACACATCTTGCCTGCCCACATGCCTCCATATCTAGTCACATACACCATTCGTTGTGATCATAACAATTCACAACCGAAAGTGGACGTACTTATTTATTATCTTTTTTTAAAGATAGAAGTTCGTTCCTTTTCAACATAGACGCACAGACGCGCACACTTTCGATTTGGCCTCCATTTCGATTTTCTTTTCCGTCTGTGTGTATCTCACCACACAGCGTAACACTCCGCGTAGATTGCCGTTTCGTGCTTTGCTCGTTTCACAGTTTCCATTGCGTCTGCGCTTTCTTTCCAATGGCCCGCAAGGAGCGGCGGCTTCGAATGCCGCGTGGGGCGGGTGCCACTGGCGTTGATGTGGAGACCGCCGCGCAGACCCGCATCGATGCAGTGACAGCCGAATCTCTGATTCCCGGGAGGTATGTGGAGATAGTTAGTCCGGATGGATCGCTGCGGCTCTACTACAACTGCAGTACACTGATTCGCATTGCCACCGACAAGGGGGGCTTTATGCAGCCCCCGCACTTTCGTGAGCCGATGAGTGCCGCACTGCAGAAAGAGATTGAGCGGCTGGAGGGCCGGACGTTTTGGTTCGAGGCTCGCGATGCTGTCGAGGGTCGTGGCAGTCTTTGGGAGCGCGACGAAGAGACTGGAGGACTGAACATTCACCACCGGCATGTGTATTTTGATCAGATCATCGACGAGTTTTACCTACTTAACCCTGCGGAGGTGTACGTGTGCCCCGTGTGCTATGAACACTACATCACCACTCGTTACCTTCCACACCTGCAGAGCCTTGGCTACCGTGCGGAGTACGTCAATGACGGAGAGACCGCCGTCGTTGACCCGCTGGATGTTTTCGGCCACATGATGACGAGCGGTGGCGAAGGAACACCTACCAGCACCGGCGTGGCTGAGGCTGAAGGCATAGGAGAAGCAGGCGAAGCGTCCAGAAGTGTACTTGTGCACATTGTGTTCCGACGTGCCTTGGCGTGGAAGAGACACATGTCCTCTCACCACGACATCAGTTCCATCTCGTCTGTGGATTACCGTCTGCGTGATGTGTTGTGCTCTTACTATAATGCCTACAACCACCTTAACGATGAGAAGTATGAAGCGAAGGTGAAGGCATTCGGCTCGGCGAAGCGTAAGCTGGCACTCACGCAGCAGCGGTATTGGTACCTCAATGCACGATACAACAGAATGCGCTACAACAGAGTCGTTGAGGTGGTCGAGGGGGCTGAGGCAAACCCACAAGCACTTGAAGAGAGCGCCTTTGCAAACGAGAATATCGCGCACCACTTCAACCCGCTCGACGAGGGCGACAGCGACTTCATCTGCGACGACGACGACTACGGTGACGACGAGAGCGGCAGCGACAGCAGTGACGCAGGCTCCCGAGGAGCGAGCGTTTCCACAGGTGATGACGATGAGAGCAGTTCCAGCAGTAGTGAGTGTGCAGACCAAAGGCAATGGAAGCGGCGCCGTGCGTCGTCCTCACGTGTGTCAACAAGCTCCATGTCAGATAGCACAGCTTCGTCTTCTGACAGCAGTAGTGACTGCGATGTAACAAACGGGGAGGACAGTAGCCGGGCGCTCTACCGTCGCGGCCTCTTGGCGGCTCCGCGTCCGCGGTACGACATTAGGTTAACCGGTGATGACCGCTGCTTTATGGAATCAGCAGAGAAGCGCACCTTCAGGCCCGCAGCCCTCTACGATCCGGTGATGAATAAAATGAGTATTGGTAAAACACCACCGACACCTACGGAGGAGGTGGACTGGGCCAACATCGGCGAAGAGCTTCCGGTGCACACGACAACACGTATCCCCATTGATAGCAATAACTATGCGACTGACATTACCCCGGCAAAGGACCCCCTCACTACAGCGTCAGATTCTCTCACATATTCTGGACAGCCAATAAAACGGCTGTCATTGGATGACGAGGAATAACCTTACTGTTTGTGCTTTGCGTTTTTGCGTAGCCATGATGCACTTTCTTCGTTCAGCAGCTAATGGACAACACATCCTCTGCCTCCGTACTGCTGGCGCATCGCCCTCGCTCGTTTCTTTTTTTCTATTGAGTTACTGTCTTCTCGAAAACCAATCCAAACCAGAGCATCAGGCAAGAGGACACATCTAATGACGGGGAATTGCTTTATTTTTGTTACCGTTATTTGATTCCGCTTAATTTATTATTATTATTTAACTGTGCTTTGCTGGATTATCATTAGTTTGTTTGCCCTTTTTTTCAGTGGTTGATTTGAATTATGCAGGCATAAGTGACTGGCGAACACCCATCATTGCGCTCATGCATGTGCCTATTCTTCTTTTTATGAAAACAGTATGCTTCCATTCACTGGCGCAGAGATCTTCACTTCACCATATCCTCTCTTGTTGTGTGAGTGCTCATAATGACGAGTAGCGATGTTTTTAGAGTGGCACGTGCTAATATGACGGCTCCCGTGCATATGCGCGTAACCTCTGCAGACCTTCCAACGGCCGAGGCAGGAAACCCCGAGCATGCTCTCAATAACCAAGTGGAATATCTCACGCGTAAATGCAGAGCCCTTCAACAGTCTCATGATAAGCAGCGGGTGATCATTGATGAAATGCGGGCGCAGGCTTTTCGACTAGAAGAGAGTTTCGATAAGAGCCAAGGCGATCTGACGTATGCGCAGCGGCAATTAGAGTTTGTGGTGATCGGTTTGGAGAGAGAGCACGGTATCGTGGCTGACCATACAGAGCAGCTGCGCCTCTTTGCGGGTGAGTCACAGAACAGAGGGAGCGGCAGCACTTCCAATGCCAGCACAAAGCCACTGCTGCTGCTCGCTAACTGGCTTTACACTCCAGTCATGTATTTTGCAAAGGGCGTCTACACGCTTATCTCCCCAATCATTAATACCGTGCAGTCACTTTCGCTATTCAATTCTGACATCTTGTATCGTAGCAGCGAGGATGAAATGCGAATGCGCCGTATGGACATTCGAAGTGGGGATCTCTTGAAGATGCTTCAGCAGGGTGTGCTGGATCCATCCTCGACATCGGGGACTCGTAAAGTATCACCCCCAGTCACTCTTGTGGACACGTGACATCATCGATCATAGTATATTCACTGTGTAGGCGACTCATCTTCTTTGGATCGTGATACTACGTACGATTGGGCACGATCGAATGTCGTGCGGTATACTTGGAAGAGGACTGTATTATATTCATTGGTGTAAGTAGTGTTATGTCTAAAATGGCGGGGGAAGGGGAGGGTAGAGAGGTCACATGCACGTGCCCCCCCACACTTTATCCCATTTTGTAGTTGGCTGCTGTCTTGTTTTCACTGTTGTTTGCGGATTTTAATAAAAAGTAGAAGTTGGGTGTATGTCTATTTAGGCACCCGCAGAAAAAAAAGACAAATGCTCCCACACCTCGTCATTCCCAGCATGCTCATCATCGAGTCTGCCGACGATTCGATACAGCCACCTTTAAATTTTTTTCAAAAGATCAATTTCTCTCTCTATGAATATATATATATATATATATATAAATACATATGCATGCTGATTTGAAGGCAGAAGTATATATTTTTCCCCGCACGCGTGTGTGTGTGTCTGTGTGTGTGTGCTCAACAAGCGCCCAGGTTATTTAGGCAATACGGCGTATATGCACGCGTACTTCGAGAGAGACTTGGCAGATGTGGACGCTACCAAAGGTGCGGGTCGCTTTGTGTATGACCATCATAATCGTAGCCGTGGGATTGATACCATCGAGGATGCTTGCGTGCTGTTCGCTTTAGTTTGCTGCATTGTTGTACTGGTCTGCGTCCTCTCATTTGTCATAGTCAGCCTTCGCAATTATCTCATTCGTCGACATTGCCGCGACGAGAGCACCTGCAAGTATGAACCAGCGACAGTAGAGTCGGCGCAGTGCGATTCGTCACTCACCCTAGTGTACAGGGACTCACACTGTTGCTGCTTACCGGCTGCGCACTTGAAGGAGCCCTTCCACGGTGTGACTCACCTCGCGGTGATTATGGATGGCAACAGACGGTATGGCAAACTGACGAGTGCTGGTGCTGCTGGTGGGAGCGGAAAGTCCTGCCTAACTGAAGACATTGCTCGCCTTCAGGAGATCGCCGAGGTATGCGATGCGGTCTGCGGTTCAGTGGACGAGGGGGAGGAGTACGACGGTGATGGCGAGGCAGGAGCTTCGGGCACCTATAAAGAGCGGCTTCATAGACATTACTCGAATCTGCTTTCGCTGATACAGTTGAGCCCACTAAACGGACATCGCCAAGGAGGCGAGAAGCTGATGGAGTTCATCTCCTTCTGCACTGATGCTCGCGTTAGTATGCTCACAGTGTACGCCTTCTCTACAGAGAACTGGGCCAGGCCGGTCTACGAGGTGAAGATCCTCATGGCACTCTTCTTCTTTTTCTTTGAACGTATCCGCTCAACCGCCCACGAGAAGGGCATATTCATTCGTTTTGTCTCGAGTGAGCCCGAAAGGCTGCCACCGCGAATGTGTGCTCTAATGAAGGAGGTCGAGGCAGAAACTCGTAGAATCACACCAAGGCGTATAACAGTAAATGTATGTGTGAGCTATAGCGGCCAGTCTGAAATAGTTGCGGCATGCAATAGGCTTCTGCGTTCACGATTGGCACTCAACGGCTGCGGGCACAGCTCCAAAGATATCGGGACGCAGGAGTTTGAACTTGAAATGCTTCGTTCCCTCACTCAGGCAGACGACGACCCGAACGATACCGGTGCCTTCAACAAGCAGGTGCCACGAGAGCCACAGCTGGTCCTCCGCACAAGTGGAGAAAACCGTCTCAGCAACTTTCTCTTATTCGAGGCAGCATACTCTGAGTTTGCCTTCACCAACAAGATGTGGCCTGAATTCACAGAGCAGGATCTTTCTGATGCACTTCACGAGTACTCACAGCGCACCCGCAGGCGAGGGAGATAATGACTGAAAGCAAAATTGCTTTGACGATAAAGACAGGCACGCGCTTTCTCTGTCACCTTTTTTCATTTGCGTAGAAGTTGAGGGCTTTCAGCGCACCCCGCCCCCCCCCCCCCCGCCACCGCCCCACCCGCCCATCCCAC